>JABSNV010000426.1:0-136720 GCA_024085815.1 Flaveria linearis | reverse complement strand
GTTTCGCTGGATCGGGGCCCAGTTTCGCTGGATGAATAAAAACTAAGAACCAGCCCGTTTTTACCCAAAATCTTAACTTTTTTACGTCCAAATCCTTGGTTTACCTTCCATGAAACCAGATCTAGCCTTTTTACACGTTTTCATACGTAAAAATTTGACCTTTATGTGTCTTTGAACTTTTCAAAACCCCAAAACCCTAGAATCCGGGTTTGATCTACAGAAGGCCTTAGAGGTCAATTCTTACCTTGTTTTGTTGCTCTTTCCTTGTGTTTTGCTGCTCCAATCACCCAGCTCTCCAATCCTTCAACCCTTCAAACTCCAAATCTTGATTTTCTTCACTTTCTCTCTCTACTTTCTCTCTCCGAATTGGTGCTGGAGGGTTGCAAGGTGATGGAATGGAACTAATTATGCATTTTAAGGGCTGATTAGGGCCCTAAACCCATCAAGCCTAGCCCATTAAGGCTAATTTGATTCATAGCCCACTAATTTACCCTTTTATTTCTTAATTAACCCTTAAAAGCCCATTATCATTAAATGGCTTGTTTCGGGAAATTTCGGGGCGTTACACATCCCGACTCCAACAATTCATTTGTACTTCACAAATATAGATGTCGATATCATATATCACATATAATTTGATAGATAGTCCACAGATAAGGCGTGTCATAAAAAATCATACAAAGGCAAAAGACACCATAGGATAACCATGGGCTAATCTACGATAGTACAACATGCATAGGTAAAGTATATAATGAAAGTAAGAGGGCAACTGTATAACTAAGGTAAGTGAAGTATGCAAAAGACATAACAATATACCAACAAAGTAAGAAAAATCTATAATAGACCAACAAAAGAGTAGACCTAGATTACGAGAAAAAAAGCTAAGGTCCCATAAGTTGTCTACACTCCCCTAGCAATCAATTATCCTAATTCTACTCAAGAATTCCTATCCTCAATCATATCCTCAGAGAAGTGCAACTCTATCAAATCACACCTAATCATTCATCCCATGTTAGCTTAGCTCTTCCTCTACACATTTTACCATCTACAGTGAGGCTTTCTACAGTTCTAACCAACACGTCACACGTCTCTTCTTCACGTGACCAAATCATCTCAATCTCCCTCTTTAGTTTAATCCGCAATACATGCCACTCCTTGTCTCTCTCGTTACCACATTCCTTATTTAGTCTATCCTTATGTGCCCCGACATCCATCTTAGCATTGGCATCTCTTCTATCACCATTCTTCAAGCTTGTGATTTTTTGATGGCCAAGCAATTGGTACCATGTAATGTAACTAGTAGAACTACCACTATATAAAACTTCCCCTTTGACCTAGTTGGGAATCTCTTGTTGCACAACACCCTGATGCTGCACTCCACTTACGCCAACTTGCTTATCACTATCTATGTCGTCATCGTTTCGTACAAACAAACCAAGGTCCTTGAACCTACTTATGTGCGTGACAACATATCCTTGTATACTAATTGTGTGTTCTTCTCCTCGTTAACATCATTGAAGTTACAATGTAGGTACTCTGTTTTAAAGCGATTTATTCTCAAACCTTTACACTCTAGTGCTGCTCGCCACTCCTCTAACCCATCATTTAAGGTCAATTTGCACTCCGCTATTAGCACGATATCATGAGCAAAAGACAAACACAATGGGATCGGCTCTAAATTGACTTGGACAACTCATCCAAACAACTATAAAAAGACACAGAGTAATGCTTATCCTTGGTGAAGTACGACGTTCACATAAAAGAATATTTTGTCTCGTGCAGGTATCCACACACTCATTTTAGCGTCGTCATACATATCTCTTATTATCCTTATATATCTCTTCAAAACCATTCTACCTTGAAGACCATCCCATATATCATGTCGGGGCACACTATCGTAAGCCTTTTCAAGATTAATAAACACAATATGAAGATCTCACTTCTTTTCCCTATATCTTTCTATTAATCTCCTAAAGATGTGTATTGCCTTTGTTGTAAACCTCCTTGGCAAGCGCTTGTCTAATCCTTGTGTCAATAACTCTTTCTTAAGTTTCATATATGACTTAGAGGTTTTTATTCTTCTTAGCGCAAGCTTGGGCACCCCATTTGTTGTAGTACAAAGGAACTAGGACATCACTCCTTCACTAATCTGGCATATTTCCAGCCTTAAAAATAATATCGAACAACTATATCAACCATTGAACTCTCTCACTTCTAGACACTTCCGTGCCTTGATAGGTATGTTGTTTGGTCCCACCGCTTTTGCACTTCCCATTCTCCTAAGGGATACAATCACCTCTTCATGTATGATGTATTAGACTATATTATTATTAGGGTTTAATAATGATTATTATTAGGATTGAGCCCACAGATCCGTTTAGGTTTTTAGGGTTTCACTATAAATTCTATATAACGTAATAACCTATTAATAATAATCAATCAAGTCTTTTACCATTTGACATGGTATCAGAGCCACCCTAGTGTCACGACCCGCCAAACGCAGGTCGCAGCAACCTAATTTTTATCGATTAGGGGCACTTAAGAAGTAAGAAAGGCTGCCCGAAAACTCCGAACAGCGCATATAATTCTGCAGCAATATTGCAGCCTTGGAAGACTCTAGAACGTCCCAGGACATGCTAGAAACCGAGCATAAAAGGCTGCTATAAAGGAGCAACTTGTGCAGCCCTAAAAGACCCGGAACTCTCTAGAAAAGACTACAAAATCAGCCATGGAAGCAACCTTGAAAGTCCATGATGCATCTAAGAAATCCTTGTAAATATCTAGTGTTAGATATTATGTAAAGACATGTCTAGAAATAGAACAATCTAGAATGTATGTCACTAGTATAAATAGGTTGGTGGTGCATCATTTGCACACACCTAAGCTCCTTGTACATCAAAGTCTTGTACTTGTATTTGTAGTAATACAAGCTTATTACTTGTGTTGTAACATACACCACAAGCGTCTTACTTGCGCACTACAAATCTAACGTTCCCTTACAAAGACTTCCGTTGCATAAACCATCCACTCGAGATCAAGAAGGCTGACTTAGAACGAACCTAAGTGCCGCACGTGAGCTGAACAAATCAGTCCGTGACAAGTGGTATCAGAGCCGGGTCGACACATTGGGATGGCATCTTATCTAGAGAAGGTTGTAGTCGCAAGCGTTGACGGAGACGAGACCCGTGGACGAGAGGAGGCTCGTAAAGGTGACAAGAAAAATCGAAGCATGTCCAAAGACTTGGTTGCCAGCATGGACAAAAGAGTTGAAGATGTAGAGGTAGCATTGTCTGAATTCAAAAACGAAATGGATGAATTCAAGGCTGAAGTCGATATCTTCAAAACACATACCTATGACTCTTTACAACATGTTGAGTCGTTAGGCAATGACTTCAATGAAATGAGAAGCGATCTCAAACTCGCCCTCTCCTTGATAAGAAAGGAGATGGAAGAGGCATTCACAAAGGAGTTGGGTCAACTCAAAGCTAACTTCGAGAGGGAAATCAAAGACTTGCAAACCGAACTAAGTGTTTGCAAGCGTGCACTAGCAACCGGAGGTGACAACATAATCCATGCCTCTACAAAGGTGGACATCCCCAAACCATCACCATTCGTTGGTAAACGAGAGGCGAGGGCTGTGATGACTTCCTTTGGGATATGGAACAATACTTTGAGGCCGTCGATATTGTCGATGACGCCAAGAAGATCAAGACGGTGACTCTTTACTTGAAGGAGACCGCAGCTTTATGGTGGCGACGAAAGCACATGGAGATTGATAAAGGTACGTGCACCATACAAACCTGGACTGATTTTATAAAAGAAATCAAGAACAATTTATCCGGAAAACGCTGAACACGAAGCAAAGATTCGGCATCGTAATCTAAAGCAAAAGGGTAGCATCAAGGACTACTCAAAGATTTTACCACCCTTGTGCTAGAAATTCCGGACTTGTCACCAAAGGACTCTCTCATATACTTCATCGATGGCTTATAAACATGGGCAAGAACCGAACTTGAACGAAGAAATGTTCAAGACTTGTCCTCAGCCATCGTTGTTGCCGAAAGCCTGATCGACCATAATGAAAGGCGATCACAAAAGCCCGTCGTTATGGAGGATAACGATGAAAAGGTGGGGGAGCGAGAACCCACAATAACACCAAAATCGAAATCAAAGAGAGATAATCGACGACCACCGAGAAATGGAAAGGAAGTACAAATGATCAAAGGATGTTTCCTTTGCGATGGACCGCATAATGCACGAGATTGTCCAAAAAGGCTAGACTAACAGCCATAATCAGATCTGATGATGAACAATCAGAGCCAGAAGAGGTTCGTCTAGGAACAATGCAACTTCAACTACTTAATGCATTAAGTACAGTTGAAGGCAAGCCCTTGGTGATGGCAAACCAATCAAACCATACCATAACCGGAGACAACCCGAAGACTGAATCAAAGGACTTCGGTTCGTAAACATGGAGATAAAAGGGCAACCTGTGAAAGCGTTGGTTGACACCGGAGCAACCCACAACTTCATCTCACCTAAAGAGGCTCGAAGACTTGGCTTAAGGATCACCACACAAGAAGGTTGGATCAAGGCCGCCTCTGGAGACACCAAACCCATAGAAGGAGCGGCATGGGGCGTAAAAACAAAGATTGGTACGTGGTCAGGCAAGTTGCACTTCTCAGTATCCCACTAGACGACTATAACATCGTGCTAGGGATGGATTTCTTTCGAAAAGCAAAAGCCTGCCCAGTAACATTCATCAACACCATGTACATCATCAAGGGAGACCAAGTGCACACTGTTACCTTGGAGCCAGATACAAGGTGTCGAGGCAAAACCATCTCTATCTTAAAACTCATGAAGACAGCTCATGAGGCATCCAGGCAACACGACGAGGACGTCGTGGCATTAGGTGGGGGAGAATGTCACGACCCGCCAAAACGCAGGTCGCAGCAACCTAATTTTTATCAATTAGGGGCACTTAAGAAGCAAGGCTGCCCGGAAAACTCCGGAACAGCCCATATAATTCTGCAGCAACATTGCAGCCTTGGAAGACTCTAGAACGTCCCAGGACATGCTAGAAACCGAGCATAAAGGCTGCTATAAAGGAGCAACTTGTGCAGCCCTAAAAGACCCCGGAACTCTCTAGAAAAGACTACAAAAATCAGCCATGGAAGCAACCTTGAAAGTCCATGATGCATCTAGAGAAATCCTTGTAAATATCTAGTGTTAGATATTATGTAAAGACATGTCTAGAATAGAACAATCTAGAATGTATGTCACTAGTATAAATAGGTTGGTGGTGCATCATTTGCACACACCTAAGCTCCTTGTACATCAAAGTCTTGTACTTGTATTTGTAGTAATACAAGCTTATTACTTGTGTTGTAAACATACACCACAAGCGTCTTACTTGCGTACTACAAATCTAACGTTCCCTTACAAAGACTTCCGTTGCATAAACCATCCACTCGAGATCAAGAAGGCTGACTTAGAACGAACCTAAGTGCCGCATGTGAGCTGAAAAATCAGTCTGTGACACTAGGCTCCCTACCACCTCTGCCATGCCACCACAGGTATACAAACCCTAGTCGTCGCCACAATGTTCAAACCCTAAACAGGGCAGCATGTCATCGCCACCCTCCTGTCATTACCTTTGCTGTTAGTTTTCTTATCTTTTCGTTCTAATAAATATCCGTCTCGATTTTAGATTCAATTCATTTAACTCGAATCTTTCTTCCACATAAAACCCGTCACTGTACCCTATCTTTCTTGTTTCTTTTCTTTCGTTTGTTCTTGCCATACCACTGTTCGTGCCACCGAAGGACGCTGCCTCGCCACGGTTATCGGCCTTCGGTATGACACACCATCGCATGACCACGGTCCTTGGGTGTCATCTTGTTTCTTTTTTACCTTTTCGATAGGGATATCAACCACATGATCATGTTGCCGCCACCGCACTGCCTGTTGGACTACAGTCAGCCGCTACGCCGCCTGCTAGACTATGGTCCGCCGTCGTGCCGCCGGCTGCAATATGATCTGTCGCCGCACCGCCTGCTAGACTATGGTCCGCCAGCACGCCGCCTACAAGACTACGGTCCGTCGCTACGTCACCCTATACGCCGTCGTACTACCACCGTCGCACTGCCGCATTGGATGCCCCTCGCAAGATTACATGATTATTTAATATTGTGGATTGCATTTAAGGGTTTGGATTGAATATTGCAAGATTATGGAATTTTGACCGAATTGTGACCGAGATAGAAACTATTTTTTATTGTTCTTTATGTTTATTTTTTTTATTATTTCCGGTCTAAGAGTCCGACTCTCTATCACTTTGACCGCGGGGGAGTATTAGACTATATTATTACTAGGGTTTAGTAATGATTATTATTAGGGTTGAGCCCACGGGTTCATTTAGGTTTTTAGGGTTTTATTGTAAACTCTATATAATGTAACTTAACCTATCAATAATAATAAATAAAGTCTTTTACCATTTGACATGATGTTTATGCAATAGCAGTTATTTTGTTGTCGTAGATGATTTGTTAAGGGGTTGCTTAATTCTAAGTTGGCGATAGCATCGTTAAGAGATTGTGGAAATAAGTTTGTCATCTCAACTTTATGTCATGCTCCTTCACCAAGACTTGCCATCGTCTCCCCTTTATAAACATCATGACTCCTAAATCCTACCTCCTAAGGTCCCTAACTTTTGCAATCTTAAACATGTCATGCTCTTTGTCCCTTGTTTCTAGTCTTTTATAGATCTTCTCATATGTGATACTTCTGTTATGTTGTGGGCTCCGACCCATCTCGGGTGGGCCCGGTGGGCTCGGTTGTTACTATGACAGAATTAGGAAATATGTAACCCTAATTTGTCTAGATTAGTATATATACATAATTCTTGTACTTGTAAATTATCACTCAATAAAATAAGAAAACCCTAGTTGCCCCAAGTGGACGTAGGTTACACAACGTAACCGAACCACTATAAATCTCGTGTCTCGTTTATTGATTTCGATTATTGTTCTCGTGTTTGTGTTCGTGATTCGAGTGTTTGAGCATTCTGATCCTAACAACTGGTATCAGAGCCAGTTTAGGCTCTTGCTTGAAGAACAGACAAACACCGACCAAACCCAGATTAGGGTTTACTGCAGTCGTTTCGGTCAACAGCCTTGACTGCCGCCTCCACCGCCGATTAAAGCTCCGCAAGGCCACCTCAACACTCAACCGCCGTCGCCAACCCAAATTAGGGTTCCGGCGACATACCTTTGCCTTCTACAGCTGCGCCTGACCCGCAACAGCCGCCGCCGCCGCCAAACCCCGATTAGGGTTCCGGCGACGCCCTCCCAGCACTCGACCGCCGCCGCCGCCGCCGATTAGGGTTCCGGCGAACCCTAAACGCCGCACACCGCCGCCGATTTCGAAAATCTGGCGCCGACCAACCACCGGGATTCCCCCTGCGACCGCGAAACAGCTGCTGCTGTTTGTTCTATTCTGATTGGGTCTGATTTTGGTTGAAATAGCTGCTAATTGGTCTGATTTGGTTGAAATAGCTGCTGATTGGTCTGATTTGGGTTGAAATAGCTGCTGATCGGTTCTGATTTGGGTTGAATAGCTGCTGCTGTTTGTTTTGTTTGCTGTGGCTCAGTATTAAATTGAATGTGCTGTTACAACCGATTGCTCTCAATTTTTTGAAACTGACTTCATAAAAACAGTGTTCAATAGAACAACACGCAAGTTCAGGCAGCCGGCCAAAGTTGTGTTTGGCACTGTTTTCAGTTTTGACTCGATTGTTGAGCATTTAGGTTGGAATAATGGCTGACGACGGGAGAACAAGATTGATAAGTTTGATGGACATGATTTTGGGTTTTGGAAGATGCAAATTGAGGATCTGCTGTGTCAAAAGGATTTGATAGCAGCCTTGGATGAGGAGAAACCGGCAGATATGACTGACAAAGAATGGAAGACGTTGGACAGGAAGCAATGTTGTTATCAGACTCTCACTAGCAAAGAACGTTGCGTTCAATATAGTGAAGGAAACTACTACTCATGGTTTGATGAAAGCCTTATCGAATATGTACGAGAAGCCGTCTGGATCAAACAAAGTGTTTCTAATCAGACAGCTAGTTAACACCAGGTTGAAAGAAGGTGGTTCAGTTTCCTCTCATATAAATGATTTCAATAACATTATTTCTCGCTTGTTATCTGTTGATATCAAGTTTGATGATGAAATCTTAGCCCTGTTATTGCTATCGTCGTTGCCTGAAAGTTGGTCAGGGACAGTTACAGCAGTTAGTAGTTCATGTGGTACTGCTAAGCTCACCTTTGATGGGGACCGTGATTTGATTTTCGGGGAAGACATCAGAAGGAAAAATTCGGGTGAACCATCCAGTTCTCCGCTGAGTACTGAAGGAAGAGGTAGGGGAAAAGAAAGGGGTAGCAGCAGGGGTCGTTCAAAGTCTAGAAGAAGAAGTCAGTCAAAGCCCAGGAAAGACATCCAGTGTTGGAACTGCAAAGAACATGGTCACTTCAGAAGCCAATGCCCTAAACCATCTGCTTCTAAAGACAAAAAGGAAGTTAATCTGGCTGAGGATAACTCTAACGATGTTCTTATCTGCTGTGTTGAAGATTCTACAGATCATGGGTCATGGATTCAGGAGCATCGTTCCATGCTACATCTAGCACGAAGTCGATGAAGAATCTACGAACAGGAAATTTTGGTAAAGTTCACTTAGCTAATGGCCATGCTCTTGATATCACAGGGATGGGGGATGTTGTTTTGAAGACTCCATTGGGCACCACATGGATATTGAAAGATGTTCGGGTCATTCCAAGTCTCAGGAAGAAGTTAATTTCCATTGGGCAGTTGGATTGTGAAGGATATGATGTCATGTTTGGTGAGGGACAATGGAAGGTCGTGAAAGGAAATCTTGTGATCGCCAGAGGTTCAAAGAGGGGTACACTGTACATGGTTGAAGTTCCTGCAGATGGGGTAAATGCAGTAACTAGTGGCATGAGTCAATCCAATCTGTGACACCAACGACTCGGTCACATGAGCGAAAAAGGTATGAAAATGCTCGTTTCCAGTGGAAAGCTTCCAGAGTTAAAGAAGGTCGAATCAGAATTTTGTGAGCCGTGTGTATTCGGGAAAAAGAAGAAGGTGTCTTTTGTGAAGACTGGAAAGCCACCGAAAGCTCAGAAATTGGAGCTTATTCACACGGATGTTTTCGGACCTACTCCAGTTGCTTCTTTGGGAGGTGCTCATTATTACGTCACTTTCATTGACGATTCGACACGTAAGGTATGGGTTTACTTTCTTAAAAATAAATCTGAAGTATTTGATGTTTTAAGAAATGGAAAACTGCTGTTGAATTGGAAACTGCTTTGAAGGTGAAATGCTTGAAGTCGGATAACGGAGGTGAATATATCAGCAAAGAGTTCCAGAACTACTGTGCAGAGAATGGTATTCGAATGATCTATACAGTCCCGGCACTCCTCAACAAAATGGAGTCGCAGAACGTATGAACAGAACTTTGAATGAAAGAGCCAGAAGTATGAGAATCAATTCAGGGCTTCCAAAGATGTTCTGGGCAGATGCAATTAATACTGCTGCCTACTTAATTAATCGGGGACCATCTGTTCCGTTGGGTTTCAAGCTACCAGAAGAAGAGTGGAAAGGTGAAGCTGTGAAACTTGGGCACTTGAAAGTATTCGGGTGCAGTGCCTATGATCTAGTGAAAGACGGTGACAAGCTTGATGCTAAAGCCAAGAAGTACACCTTCATTGGCTATGGTTTTGATAGTATGGGCTACCGGCTTTGGGATTTTGAAAACAGAAAATTGATCAGAAGTAAGCATGCTACATTTAACGAGGCTGAGTTATACAAAGACAGAAACACAACCACTTCAGAGGTTCAGAAAGAGCAAGTTGAATTTGATGTTGATGCTCAGAAACAACCAGATCCAGAACCTGTTAATGAACCAGAGACAGAAACTGATGATGATACAGTTCCTGAGTTTGAAGATGGTGGTATGGGTGGAGATGAAGAGACAGTTGAAGCTTCTGATAGTGGGAGTTCAGATTCTGAAGATGAACAGCATCCACAGACTCCAGACCAATCTCATTGGGTCAGGAGATCCACCAGAGTTTCTAAGCAGCCTACCCGGTACAGTCCTTCAGTTAATTATCTTCTTTTAACTGAGGATGGTGAACCAGAAAGTTACTCAGAAGCAGTCAAGTTGAAAGATTCGCTTCAGTGGGAGCATGCAATGCAGGATGAGATGAACTCTTTGATGAAGAACAATACATGGGTCTTAACTAAGCTTCCGCCAGACAAAGAGTTCTACAAATAAATGGCTCTACAGAGTTAAGGAAGATCACAATGGTAACAAACGATACAAAGCAAGATTGGTCGCTAAGGGATTTCAACAGAAACACGGGGTTGACTACAGTGAGATATTTGCTCCTGTGGTCAAGATGACTACTATCAGACTGGTGCTTAGTATTGTTGCAGCAGAAAAGTTACATTTGGAGCAGCTAGATGTGAAGACTGCGTTTCTGCATGGTGATCTTCATGAAACCATTTATATGGCACAACCAGAGGGTTTTCAGGTTAAAGGAAAAGAAAACTTGGTGTCTAAATTACAGAAAAGTTTGTATGGTTTAAAACAGGCGCCCAGACAGTGGTATTGAAGTTTGATGGCTTTATGGGCAGAAACGGGTATAGGAGATATGAGATGGATCACTGTTGCTATCTCAAGAAGTTTAAAAGTTCCTATATCATTCTCCTGCTTTATGTTGATGATATGCTGATAGCAGGTTCAGACATTGCAGAGATTAACAAGTTGAAGAAACAGTTGTCTGCAGAGTTTGAAATGAAAGACTTGGGTCCAGCTAAGAAGATACTTGGTATGAGCATCACCAGAGATCACAAGAACGGTTCTCTAACTTTATCTCAAGAAAAGTACATTCAGAAGATATTAGAGAAGTTCAGAATGAATGATGAGAAGACTACCACTCGAAATACACCATTGGCAAGTCATATTAAGCTTTCTAAAGATCAGTCTCCAAGACAGAGAAAGACAAGGCCGAGATGATGAAGGTTCCTTATGCATCGGCTGTGGGCAGTCTTATGTACGCTATGGTATGCACAAGGCCCGATATTGCTCACGCAGTGGGAGTTGTCAGCAGGTTCATGTCTAATCCGGGGAGAGAACACTGGGAAGCAGTTAAGTGGCTGCTCAGATATTTGAAGGGTACTTCAAAGATGGCATTATGTTTCAAGGGTAGAGATGCTATTCTCAAAGGTTATTCTGATGCTGACTTGGGTGGATGTAATGAGACCTACAAGAGTACTACGGGTTATGTGTTCACTATGGGTAATACAGCAATTTGTTGGATGTCTAGGCTCCAAAAGAGCGTGGCACTTTCTACTACAGAGGCTGAGTACATGGCAGCCGCTGAGGCTAGTAAAGAGCTCGTTTGATTGAAGAATTTTCTGGGTGAGTTAGGCAGAAAACAGACCAAGTATCCATTGTACTGTGATAATGAAAGTGCTGTTAAACTAGCAAAGAATCCTTCTCATCATGGGAAGACGAAGCACATTCATATCAGATATCATTTCATCAGAGGTCTAATCAGCAGTGGTACTATTCAGTTGAACAACATAAAGGGGAACAAGAATCCAGCAGACATGTTCACTAAGTCTGTCACGCTGGATAAGCTGAAGCTTTGCAGGGCTTCAGCTGGCCTTCAGGAATAGTTGAGAAGGCGGGGGTAACTAGGAGGAGCTAAACCAGTTCGGGTTTATTTATAAGTACAAGACAATGCAGTTGAAGACACTTTGCGCATTCAGGTGGAAGCAGGTTGAAGTGTTCGACGCATTCAAGTGGTGGGTTAGAGAAGATGTCTCGAAGCCCAAGTGGGAGATTGTTATGTTGTGGGCTCCGACCCATCTCGGGTGGGCTCGGTTGTTACTATTGACAGAATTAGGAAATATGTAACCCTAATTTGTCTAGATTAGTATATATACATAATTCTTGTACTTGTAAAATTATCACTCAATAAAATAAGAAAACCCTAGTTGCCCCAAGTGGACGTAGGTTACACACGTAACCGAACCACTATAAATCTCGTGTCTCGTTTATTGATTTCGATTATTGTTCTCGTGTTTGTGTTCGTGATTCGAGTGTTTGAGCATTCTGATCCTAACAACTTGTGGATTCGTACACAACCTTCTTTGCCTCCTGCTTGGCATCCTTACCAAATATTAGTTTCAGGCACAAGATCATACTTAAACTCTTGCATTCATTCATACTTTAAACCTACATATATAGAAAATAAACATGCACTCCTAAAAACAAGTAGCCTTACTCCACTATCCCTAATACATGCCCACTACTTGCTACCCACTAAGTATCTCAATTTAGTTTTATTAATTTAACTAGATTTTTTGCCCCGCCCGTTGTGCGGGGTCTTTCGTCATGATCCCAAATATCAAAACGCAAATGTCAAACAAAATGTAACGGTTACCATTTCAATGTAAAATCCTAAATCATGTAGAAAGGTAAAACAAACCTGCCGCCACGACTCTCACTCCGTCGATAACCTTAACGGCTACTTCATCGTAATTCGTAAAAGTGAAAAAATAATTTTATCGAGCCCAAAAGAAATATAAGAAAAACAAAACAAATCACAAAATAAAAATAGAAAAAAAAGTTACATAACTAAACTCTAGCAAGCCCAATTCATGTTTACAAAACATGTGTTTGAGTCGAAAAAAAATACAAACCAAAAGAAAAAAAAGGAAAAAAAGTTGCTACTTAGACTTGAACCCAAACATATTAAGTTATAACATGATATACTTATCACCATTTTAATTAATAATCTATTAAAATAATAATCTATTGTCTTTTAACTTTTCTATTAAAAAAAAACTAATAGGCAGCTGTCACGCATTACTGTCCTCTATTTGTGTTTTAAAGTATAGTAATAATAATAATAATAATAATAACAAATGAACAACCATGATTTATTTATTTATGGGCTAGTTAGTTGGCCTAATAAACGTACATTTGGGTTCCATATCTATGCTACCTACCTTGTAATAGAAATTTTTAAAGCAATTGTGTTATGAACAAACAAAACTATATTCCTTTTAAATATCTATGCTACCTTATAATAGAACAAGGGGGTAATGTGACAACCCGAATTTTTCGATAATACTATTTAAATTAACTTTCTCCGTTTATCGCGAATTAGTCTATTTTACTACTTTGTAAGAATAATAATAATAAAATAATGATAAAGTTAATAATAATAATAAAAGCGCTCGTTAGAGGAAAACGCGTAAAACCGATAACGTGTCGATTTCGCGGTATCGTTTAACTGTTCGGTACGTTTTAAATACGATAAAATTATTAATCTCTGATTATTTATGACGTTTCCATAACCGAATCTAACGATAAATGAAATTTATTACGCCACGCAAAAAAATTTAATCAGACGCGTTACGAACCGACCTGTTAACGAACCCATTCATTTAAACCTACTATATAAACAAATGATTATTCATTTTAGGGTTTTAAAACCCAAAATCAGAGAGAGAGAACAGGGCAGCCGCGACCCTTCTCCCCCTTCTCCCCTGCGATTTCCGATCCTCCGGCCACCGGCGACTCCTCCGGCGAGTGGCACGCAAATCCGGACTCCCCTCGACATCCGATCACTGTAGTGGTCTTTAATTTCTACTACACGCGACCAAGCCACGGGAATCGAAGGCGAAAGAATCGGTCGTAGGTCGGTTTGGAAGATGGTGGTCGATTTGGTGATGGGTGTCGATCGAGGACGGTTGCTCCGGCTGTGGTTATCGGTCGCGATGACGATGGTAGTAGATGGATAGTCGCGGCGGTGCTGATTGTGGTGATGGAAGTTTGTGGTGGTCGTGATTAGGGAGGTCGACCATAGGGCATGGTCACGTTCGATTGAAGGTAAAGTTGTACGGGGGAGCATTTAGGGTTTCTTATTCGCCTTTTGGGAGTAGAAGCCATTGTTGTTTTGAACTTGATCGATGTGAGCTCACATTGGATGCTTTCATCTTCTTTAATAAATGAAGATGGTGGTGTAGTGTATGGATTTGGGAATCGATGATGTGGATCTGGTGGTTGTGCGACGATGATGGATCTGGCGATGATGAAGATGGAAGATGTTGATACGGTGGAGGCGGCGGCGGTGGAGGCGGCGGATGACGACGGTGGAGAAGGGCCGGCGGTGGAGGAGGGCCGGCGGTGGGAGGAGGCCCGGCGGTGGAGGAGCGCCGTCGGTGGAGATTGTTACTGTAGTACTGTAGCTAAAGTTTATATCTTTAATATATATTATAATGTAACGACAATACATCAATCTACTATTGATGAGTCTGAAATGTAATGGCATAAATCAAACAAGAACCGAACCAACATTCATAGATTATACACATATACACTTACATATACACAAACATATACATATATACATATATACACCTACTCAAGTGTAGCAAGATCCTCAATTATTACAAAATAATATAAAAACAAATTAAATAAAATGCCAATACTCTTCCAACAAGTTTGTAATTTATAACATAAGTTATATATATATATATATATATACATACATACATACACACACACAAAAGCCGCTATAATTTGATAACTAAAATACTATAGTTTCAACTAATCAAAATCAATAATTTCAATCAAGTTTTACAATTATTTTCAAACATGATTCAAGTTTAACATAGGTCTAAACAAGTTTCAAGTTTCAAGTGTCATATAATCATCTAATTCCGGTATCATTGAAGTTGAACAAGAAAAACTTGACATAACTAACCTATTAACATAGAACCTAAACCAAAAATCACTATAGTTTCAAACCTAAACTTTCTTATGTGGTATTTACAAACCTATAAAAGATGATGGTTTTGTTTTCTTATGTGATATTTACAAACCTATAAAAGATGATGGTTTTGTTTTCTTATGTGATATTTACACATACACACATACACATACCCCTATACATATACAAACATATAAATATACAAACATATACATACACCTACAAACACAAACATAAGTAAAGATACACATACATATACACATGCATACACATACATAAACATACAAACTAAGATATACACAACATCATCATAAATTGAAACTTAAGTAGTATAACTTCAAGATTAATCAAAATATGGACAAAATAGGGTTAAATCATTTACCTATGGAAGTGTCGTTGGATTCGCGCCATACGAGGGTCACCGGAGAGAGGTGCCCGGAGCTAGAAGTCATCTTTTACGGTTCTGGGGTAATAAAGCGCTGATATGAGCTGCAGCTTCTTTTTACCCTAACCGAAGGCTATAGCAACGACAAGTCGCCGCTGTTGCTCACATATGTCACCGCTAAAGCCAATCAAAACTACGTCATCCAAATAACATGTTGAGTAAAAATATAATAAATAATAAAACCTATAGCGATGACATGTCGCCGCTGAAGTCGCCGCTATAGGTTTATTGTTTTTATTTACCTATACGAGCAGAGTAAAAAAGAAAATTTTAATGATTAATAGTGGAGGGCGAATTTCCCTCCACCGGGCGAAACTATACCGCGACGACAAATCGAAGCAAAAACTAAAATTTGATCAACAAAAATCAAACACCTAAATAGGGGACATGTCACCGTTATAGCCTGATCTAAAGAGGTGACACGTGTCGTCGCTATAGATGTCGCCTCTATAGGTCTGGTTTCTTGTAGTGAAAGCAACAAATAAATTATAAAAAGTACCCGTTATTTGATTGCCATGGAGACCTCCAGCGGTCAGTCCTATTACCTGAAAAGATTGAGGTAACTTAGTATTGTTTGGCAACAATGAATCTAGAACCGACTACTACGACATCAAAACACAACAGTGTTGTTCATATGAAAAGAAAAGAAACCTTAGTGAAGAGATATGCTACCCAAGCTGAAAAGGCGTATAATATGTGCATGGTCTCCATATAAGAACAATGTGAATGAGACATAAAGCGCACACACACAATTTATCAGTTTACTGTCACATATGTCGTATCTCAATTCAATTTAACCTTTAGCAAAACAGTGAAATATCAGTTTACCATTAGATGTAGTCGTATCATAATTCGGATCAAACTTTAACAAAACATGCAAAATATATCAGTTTACCGTAGAATCTACATGTATCTCAATTCAGATTTTTTTTATTAGGGAACAACAATACATCAATATGTTATCATAAAGTATCTATGCAACTTATCTAAAATGTTATGCCATAAAACAAACAACGAATCTATTTCTATGCTTCAATCGGATACCAATTGCTTGGATGCGTTTGAAGCCTCGAGATGACTTGCACAAAAAAAGCTTTCTAGGTTTGTCTTCTGTCTCCGTAACAAATTTAGATTCTATTTAGATTGAAGGGTTTGTTAGAAAGAAGATTTTGGATTAGAAATAAAAATAATAATAATCTTTACGATTGAATTAAAAGATTTTGGATTTTTTTATGGCTATTCACGATTCATGAAAATCCTATTATTATTTTGCATAATAATAAGCTTAGAACTTTCACGATTCTCTGCTTCAGCAAAATGAAAATCCTCATGATTTTCATTCCTCTATGGATTCAAGACCAGGATTTTATATACTTACAAGTGGAGCATACGCAAGAAGATGAATAGCAACCAGTTGCAATGCAAAGAAGCACATGCATTGGTATAGATTGATGATAAAAGTGCACCATCCCCAAAAGCAAGCCTGAATGGATGATGAGTTCAATATAAGAATTTGACCAAAAGAAAAAAAAAAGAATAAAAGAAAAGTGAAAAGCATAGAAATTTTAAAAATCTGAAAGTTCTAAGCTTACCATGTAGAAGTTTCACATAGAATAAAGTTTATTGTCAGGAAACAATTTAACATACAAATCACTGGTTTCATGTTTGTATTGCAGCAACAAGTACAATACTCGGGTATCAATAACAAACCTTGATGTAGAGATAGAATGTAAAAGTTAAACCAAAGAGAGCAACAACTTCATCAGCATAGCTCCCAATCACTGATTCAAACATGTAGGATGAGACCTGGAAGATATAAAATTATTAATAATTAGAAAAGACCATAGAAAGTTGTATCCAAACCTGAAACTTGTACACACTTTATCTTGGAGTGGATTCCCAGATTTATGTAACAGCTTGACTACAGAATTGCATATCCAACAACCTTGACTGCTGAATTTATAGTGACAGAAGATCCATGTTTGTCTACTAGAGAAGAAACTACTAAAATAGATCAGAAACCCGTAGATCTTCAAAATATTAAATAAAAATATGCCAAGATGAAAGACAACATGCCAACCTGGTCTTTCATATTGAATAAATGAATTATATTCATCAGTCCACCAAAGGCATCGAGTTTCCTGCATACATAATATAAAGATATCCTCCTCAAAAAACTCAAGGAAATGAATACAAGAAATGCAACTTTGGGCCAAATTTACACTGAAATTGAGTAAACTAATGGATACACTCCTGAGTGCTGATAATTTCGGTCACGGCCTAAATTTATGTAAAAAAAAAAGAAGGCGAAAGAAAAGAGAAGATAGAAATGTGCCTTTGTCCTTGAGAAATTGAGTTGGTAAACAAACCAGGCTATCATCCAGAGAGTACAGAAAAGAAGATAATATAAAATCCTGGGAATTTTAGCCATACAAGTTAGTAACTTGGTATCGCATAAATAAATTATAAAAAATACCTGTTATGTGATTGCCATGGCCAGACGAACAGCAGCAATCAGTCAATCACCTGTTCCCTTAACTTCTAATAGCAAGTAAAAAGATTGAGGAAACTTGTTCTCAATTTATCTTAGAGTGGACACCTACCTTAATGTAACATGTTAACTAGAGAATCACATATCCTACTGGCAGCTGACGTCTGAATCTATAGTAACAGAAAATTCATGTTTGTCTACTAGAAGAGTAAACTAAAATAGACCAGAATACTGTTTTTCTCAACGAAGTCCTATAAATCTTAAAGATATTTCAATAAATATATGCCAGGATGAAAAGCAATATGTCAACAAGGTCTGTCATTGAATAATGAAATTTTATCAGTCCACCAAAGGCATGAACTTTAAGTACACTTCATATAAATTTAGCAATTGTTTCTAGAAATAAATATATAGTTGTTCGAAATGAAAATATCAGACCGAAATTGAGGTAAATTGATGAACACACTCCAGAATCCTAATTAATGTGTAATTGACAAGTATCACATGTTAGCCCCTGCCTATATTTATGTAAAACAGAAAGAAAAAAGAGGAAATAACAAAAGGCGCCTTTGTCGTCAAGAAATTGGGTTGGGAAGAAACCAGGCTATCATCCAGAATAAGATAATATAAAATCAGATTTAGCCAATTGTATAAGCTCTATACAAGTCAGTAACATAGTATTGCATACAGAAATACGTGCTTAAATTCATAGTAGACAGCAAATAAATTATAAAAAGTAGCAGTTATGTGATTACCATGGCCAGAAGAACTGCAGCAGTCAGTCCATCGCCTGTTTTCTTAACTTCCTATAGCAAGTAAGAAGATAGAAGAAACTTGTATTGTTTTACAACAACAATGAATCTAGAACCAACTACAAAATATATAAAGTAGTACCTGAGTGTCTCTGTAATTGAAAATTGAAATAGCTCAAATAAGGATCAAATTCCTGAATAACACTTTCTTAGTTAATTACCTGCAACAAAACGTACCAATTTCAAAAGAGATCAGTTTATACAAATCACAAATAGGCTATCATGAACTTATCAATCATTTTGCTAGATGACAGGACGGTTAGGAGAATGAAGAACGATTCATAAATGTCAAAGAAAGTTATCATATCATGATATGGGACTCAATAATTCTTTGTAGGGTGGACCTACTTTTACAGAGAACCAGATGACCTTTCAAATTAAATCAATGCAATCCTAGTTCATTTCCAAGCTTTGTTTTCTTTATTTGGTCCTGGACTGGTATAGATTATTGTCATGGTCTTACTTTACTAGTTTTGCAGGAAAAGGGTTTGTGGTTATATAATTGTATTACTTTAAGACATTGATCCTCCAAGACTAAGGACTGTGAAAGAGAGAGCAAACTTATTATTAGATTTGACCCCAACCCAGTAGTTGGATGAAGGGATTGTAATGTCAACATAGGCATAGGCAGGGTAAATAAGTGTTGAAGGTATGGAATACAAGGGAAGGGGTAGGTTATATGTTAGAACTCACATAACTGTAAGTATGTCGTCTGTAGCATATTTGCAGATGGCTTGTTGGAGGTGGTCGGCTGTCTGGCCATAAATTGCTGCAACAGAATAAAAGCTTGAGATAAAGTGTACCTCGGCTTCCGAGAAGGCCTGCACCAGGTCCTGCATGATTTTAAGAGTCTGCCTTGCTTGTGTTGCATCACTACCACGGAGATTGCCATACAAATTAGCAGCTAAATAGCATTGTGCATCAAATAGTATGTAAATGTAATGTTACCTTGATAAAATAAGGTGAGGACTCCAACGGAGGCGTTGGAGCTTGTGAGCGACTTGTATAAGTTATAGCATCAGTTTCTCCAGCTTTACTCAGAGGAAGATCATGGTCTATGCATAGTAAGACAAAACTATTACTAAGTAATACTCTTTTGAAGAAGAAGCAATTAACCAATATGCACAGACAAGTTGTAGTTAACTAGTGCAAATTTCAAAATAACCAGGGCAGGGCAGGCAGGGGAACATAACATCAGATAACATTAGTACCCACCTCTAAGGGTAAGGGGGAGGGGGAGGAAACAAGCCTTTGCGTGACGAAGCAAAATCAGGCGTCGAGGGGACGGGACGACGGCTTGACAAGCGGATGAAATCAAGTGCACCGATCAATAGGAGAATGAAGAAAGCGACGACGTTTCCAAACGCAAAACATAGAGTAGAAGACGCTTCATTTACTTGCTGATAGAGACTTGAGTCAATCAACCTATTACCTGCAACAAACAAATCATATCAGGTAACAGCAATACATCAATCTGCGATTGATGCGTCCAAAATCCTATAATAAGTATGAAACTCGTGTAAAATGTAATGTCAGAAAACGAGTAAGAAATAAACCAGCATTCATAGGCCTGCAATACTACATTCATCAATAATAAGTGATAATTATGCTACAAAGAATCAACGAGCTTGTTTTTTTGTATTACAAAAAATAGAATCACCAGTTTGTTATTCTATGGATCTTTCCATCATTAAATCAATACATTTGTAGAATCAATTTACATGTTAAAGTCACAAACTATTTGATCAGAAAAAAAAGAGTAGGCACCATTAAACATTGAAACTCACCACACATGATGCAAAATGTTCCGATATCATGACATGCATTAAAACCAACAACAGGCACCAAGACTGCCAATCATGTTCCTAAGACAACCTGCATAACCACAGTAAGAGATGTTCATGGAATGTAAAAAACTTTGACTACAAATAGAATGATCCTCTGTTTCAGAAAAAAAAATTCCCTCCTGTTCTCATTCTTTATGGATTCATGATCAAGATTTATCATACTTACAAGCGGAGCATATGCAATGTATAACCAAAAGGAACAGCAACCAGTCACAATGCAAAGAAGCACGTTCATTGGTATGAGATTGATGATAAAAGTGTCCCCTCCCCAAGAGCAAGTGTGAATAGATGAGTCCAACATGAGAGTTTGTCAAAAAAGAATAAAAGACAAATGAAAAGCATAGCAATGTTGACAGGAAATCTGAAATTCTAGTCTTACATGTAGAAGTATGAAATGGAACTTAATGCTGCGTAGAGGAGGAATCCTGTGTTCAAAATCTGCAAATAAAGGTCGTTGTCAAGAAACAGTTTAATATAGTTTCATATTTGTATTCTAGCAACAACTACAATACTCGGGTATTAAAAGCGATAACAATATTTTTGTCTAGTGGAAACATAGAATAGCAGCAATTTGTATCAATAACAAACCGTGATGTAGATATAAAAGGTGAAGATTAAAGCAAAGATAGCAACAGCTTCATTGTCAAAGCTCCAGCCACTGATCTAGATTAAAGCAAAGATGCTAAAGTCACAAATTATTTTATAATAAAAATGAGTAAGCACCATTCACCATTGGAACCTGCCACAAATGATGCAAAATGTTCTGTTGCCATGACTGTATTAAAACCAACAACAGGCACCAAGGCTGCTGCCAATAATGTTCCCTGGACAACCTGCATAAGAACAACAACTGTAAGAGAAGTTCATGGAATGAGAAAAACCTTGACAACAAAATGGAAACAATAGATGAACACTTATGAGTGGATTTTTGTGCACGAATTGCATGATCCTCTGTTTCAGCAAAAAGAAAAGCCCTCCTGTTCTTCATTTCTTTATGGATTCATGATCAAAAAGACAAGTGAAAGCGTAGCAATGTTAACAAGAAATCTGAAAATTCTAGTCTTACATGTAGAAGTATGAAACAGAACTTAATGTAGCATAGAAGAGGAATCTTGTCTTCAAATCTGCAAACAAAGTTCGTCGTGAGAAACAGTTTAATATGCAAATTACTGGTTTTATATTTGTATTCCAGCAACAAGTACAATTTATAGTGAGAAAGATTCATGTTTGTCTACTAGAAGAAAAGACTAAAATCAACCAGAAATTATATAGCTATAAACATATAAAGCAAAACCTGAGTGACTCTGTAATTGATATAACTCAATAAAGATTGGATTCATGAATAACACTTTCATACTTAATAACCTGCATTAAAA
Organism: Flaveria linearis; assembly: GCA_024085815.1. Classification (NCBI taxonomy): domain Eukaryota; kingdom Viridiplantae; phylum Streptophyta; class Magnoliopsida; order Asterales; family Asteraceae; genus Flaveria; species Flaveria linearis. The sequence continues at coordinate 114,875 of JABSNV010000426.1, read as the reverse complement.
ACATATCAAAATTCAAAACAGATCAGTTTATACAAATCACAAATAAGCTATCATGAGAGTATCAATCGATATGTAGGCTATATAAACTCGACATGAAGCAGGCTTTAAGATGCGGTTATACACCCACCATATTTGTACTTAAATCCCCTAAAACATTAATACAAGACCAGTTGAGGTAGCTTCAGAGAGATCAGGATCAATGGAAAAACATGAAGAATGACCCACCCAACCTAAGTTACCTTGGTTACATGAAATTCATCGTTTACTCCAGCTTCCCTTATGATATAAATATTATATAGACCATGAGTTTGTTCTTTAAAATTAACTGGTGCAGTAATAAACACATAGAATGTTTTTCCACCGAGAGAAAAATCTACAATTAGCTTCGCCTGAGATTTCCTAACCAAATCTATATATTCTTGTTTTAAACTTATTGTCTCCCAAAGTGAGTATAACTTAATTCTAAGTTAAATGATAACAATAATAATAACAACAATGACATACCACAGTTATGAAATTGCTTCCCTGATTATTGGAGTGAAAAAAAACAAACAAAAAACATCCCGAACATCCTGCACGTTCAAATCAAACCTTTGAATACTTAAAGCAAAACCACCTGTAGAGTATACGATTGATATAGTGATCAAAGGTAAAAAGAAAGCAAACATTAACTTCATTACTAAGCCAAAGGCTGTTTAAATACATCAACAAGCAAACAAGAAATGCGAACAACTAGGAAACCAACTACGTGATCAATAGAAAAACTACTCACTAAGCTAAACATTCGGTAACTTCAATGACACTTTCTACCCACGTGTGATAGACTTGGTCTTATTCTTCTAGAACATAAAACTACTCTATTCCACGTATGCATGTGTTGTATGAACTCCCAGACTCACATGCATGGCATGCATACGTACTTACTCCTTCATTCCCTCTCTCAAACTAGGAAGAAGATCTTCTCCTAGTTTGCACACACCAAGTCTGCTTCGCAGCTTCACAAAAACTTCCCTGCTTAATGGTTTTGTTAAGATGTCTGCCACCTGCTCCTCACTTCCACAATGCTTCAAACTTATCTCTCCCTTAGCAACCAAGTCTCTTAGAAAGTTGTACTTCACACCTATGTGCTTGCATTTGCCATGAAAAACAAGATTCTTTGATAACTTAATGGTAGAGGTGTTGTCACACATAATTGTCACAGCCCTTTCAATTTGCATTCCAAACTCACCAAGAACCTCCTTTAGCCAAAGAACCTGAGCTGCACACACACCTGCTGCTACAAACTCTGCCTCTGTAGATGACAAGGCAACTATATCCTGCTTCTTTGATAACCATGCCACTGCTCCTCCATCCCAAAGAAAAGTGTAACCTGAAGTGCTTTTTCTGTCATTTACATCTCCAGCAAAATCACTATCAGTGTACACCTCCAATTTGCCTTCTCCACCAGTCTTGTACCATATCCCAAAGTCTAGAGTTCCTTGCAAGTACCTTAGAACTCTTTTAACAGCCTTATAATGATTTTCCGTTGGTCTTGAGGCAAACCTGCTAATTAAGTTCACTACAAACTGTATATCAGGCCTAGTTGCTGTTATATACATCAAACATCCAACTAATTGCTTGAACATTGTTTCATTTACTCTTTCTCCATCATCTAGCAGCAACTTGCACCCAGGAACCATGGGATTCACCACTGCATTACATTCTTCCATATTGAATCTCTTCAAGATGTCTCTTGCATACCTTTTTGTGAAATGTGGATTCCATGTTCAGTTTGAACAACTTCAATTCCTAGAAAAAACTTCATCAGACCCAAATCCGTCATTTCAAACACCTTCTTCATTGAGCTTCTGAATTCTTCAATCAAACCCTGATCATTGCTCATGTAAATTAAATCATCTACATAAACATTCACAAATAGCACCTCTTCCTTTGCACCTCTTTTAATGAACAAAGTATGTTCATTTTGACTCTTCTCAAAACCTGCATTAATAAAGTAAGTTTCAATGCGACTAAACCAGGCTCTAGGTGCCTGCTTTAGTCCATATAAAGCCTTGTGCAGCTTATACACCTTGTCTTCACTTCCCCTTACTATAAAACCTTTAGGCTGTTGAACATACACATCTTCTTCCAATGCTCCATATAAAAAGGCTGATTTCACATCCATTTGCATGATCTTCCAGCCTCTTTGAGCAGCTAGAGCAATCATCAGTCGTATAGTATCCATCCTTGCAACTGGTGCATACACCTCAGAATAATCAATGCCATATTGTTGTCCATAACCTTTTGCCACTAGTCGGGCCTTGTGCTTTTCTATCATACCAGATTCATTTAATTTTGTCTTAAAAACCCATTTCACTCCTATGCACCTTGCACCCTTAGGCAGATCAACTAACACCCAAGTCTTGTTTTTCTCCAAGGCTTCGATCTCTTTACACATGGCTTCTTCCCAGACCTTTATACCATAGGCATCTTCATAAGTAATTGGATCTTGTTCATTGACTTGCATCATATTTACCTCATCATCTGACAGGTTTTCCCCAGACACAAAATCTCTGAGATAAGCAGGAGTTCTTCTCACTCTACCCTCTCTTACTTGAGCAGCACTTGAACCAGCTTCATTGCTAATAACTTGTTGTTGTACCTGTTGTTTCTTGAGCAACTGAGTCAGCACCTTCTTCATCACTTTCAAGCTCACCTTGATTCTCATCTGGTCCCCATGTCAACACTGTATCAGTGTTCACATTGCTCCTCTCCTTCCAGTCCCATAACTTATGTTCTTCAAAAACAACATCCTTGCTTACCACAACCTTCATAGTATCTGGATTAAGCAGTCTATACCCTTTGGATTCTTCACTAACCCCCACTAAAATACAAGGTAAACTCCTCTCATCAAGCTTGGTTCTCTTCTCCTTTGGCACATGCACATGACCAACACAACCCCACACTCTAAAGTGTTCAACTGCAGGCTTAATCTTATTCCATGCCTCTTGTGGTGTCACATTGGGAAGAGCTTTGGTAGGACATCTATTGAGCACATAGAATGTCCACACCACAGCCTCTGCCCAGAAGTGTTTTGGCATCCTTTTGGCAGATAGCAAAGTAATTACCATATTCATAATAGTCCTATTTTTGCGCTCTGCTACACCATTTTGTTGTGGTGTAAAGCCAGTAGTCATTTGTCTCATAATTCCATTTTCACCACAGAAGTTATTAAATGCATCAGACAAGTATTCCCCTCCTCTATCTGTTCTAATGCATTTAACAACTTTACCTGTCTCCCTTTCTACTTTACTTTTAAACAACTTGAAACAATCTAAGGCTTCTGATTTCTCTTTGATTAAGTAAACCCATCCCTTTCTACTAAAATCATCAATAAACTTATGAAATACCTTTTTCCACTGTGAGAGCAGGTGTAACAGGTCCACAAATGTCTGAATGAATGAGTTCAAGTACTTCCTTAGCTCTCCATAAGCTTGTCTTTGGAATGGCCTTCTTGGTCTGTTTCCCAGCAAGACATTCTGTGCAGACAGCTTTATCCACAGTGAATCTTGGCATTCCCCTCACCATTTCATTCTTTTGCAGCAACTCCATGCTTGACATGCTCAAATGCCCATATCTCTCATGCCACAGCCTAGCCATATCCTCATCATTAACATACATACACTTTTCACCTTTTCTTCCGTCTTGACTAGATGAGTCTTCACTGACTGGGAACATTCTATTCTGACTCATATAGCTTTGGAACAATAGACCCTTGACTGGATGAAAGATCTTGCAACTGTCATTCTTAAACAGAAATGACAAGCCCTTCTGTTGCAGTTGTCCCACACTCAACAGATTGTTTTTGAGTTCTGGGATAAAGTAGACATCACTTATTGAATACACAGCACCTTCTAAATTGAGCTTTACCTGGCCTTTACCTTTCACTTCCATTCTTGTGTTATTTCCCAACTTCACTGAGTGGCTGAAGCTTGTGTCAAGATCATGAAACTTCTCCTTGATCCCACACATGTGGTTTGAGCATCCTGAATCCAGAAACCACAGATTGCACTTGTAATCTCCTCCACCTTGTGTCATAAACACATCATCATCATCAACTTGGCCCATAAGCAGCATTTCATCTTCAGCATCGAAGTCTGCATAGTTTGCCTCCTTCCCCATGGGACACTCATAGGCAAAGTGTCCCAATTTGTGACAATTGTAGCACTCAACTGTCTCTTTGTTGAAAGAGAGTCGTCCTCTACCTCTACCTCTTTCTCTGGAACTGAATCTTCCTCTTCCTCTACACGCATTCCAGATCCTTCTCCATGATCAACCTTTAACACTTGCTCTTCTTCCTTAGAGATCTCTTGAACTTCTGTTCATGCACTAGTAATGTGCTCTGCAACTCATCAATAGTCATCGTGTCGATGTCTCTTGATTCTTCAATAGAGACCACCACAAACATGTACTTCTCAGTCAGGGTTCTGAGAATCTTCTCAACAATTTGACATCACTAATGTCATCTCCGTTAGACCGCATCTGATTGACAGTGGTGAGTACTCGTGCGAAATATTCACTCACAGATTCATTTTTACCCATCTCCAAAATCTCGAAATCTCTTCTAAGTTTCTGTAGCATGGATCTTTTCACACGAGCATTCCCTTCAAATCTCTTCTTCAAGCAATTCCATACTGACTTGGCTGTCTTCCTATCGAGCACCTGTTCAAAAGTAACTCGATCAATGGCTTGATACAAGTAATGCTTCACTTGCTGATCTTTGGCACGCAGATCTTCAGTCTTCTTCCTTTGAGTCTCATCCTGGGCAACTCCAACAGGTGGTTCCGCGAAACCATCTGCAATCAAGTGCCACAACTTCTTTGCCTTCAAGAGATTCTCCATCATTTCACTCCAATGTTCAAAATGACCATCGAAGTGTGGAATCTTCAACTTTTCTTCACTCATTCTCACACTCTCTATGATCGAAGGTTTGCTCTGATACCAATTGATATAGTGATCAAAGGTAAAAAGAAAGCAAACATTAACTTCATTACTAAGCCAAAAGGCTGTTTAATACACAACAAGCAACAAGAAATGCGAACAACTAGGAAACCAACTACGTGATCAATAGAAAAACTACTCACTAAGCTAAACATTCGGTAACTTCAATGACACTTTCTACCCACGTGTGATAGACTTGGTCTTATTCTTCTAGAACATAAAACTACTCTATTCCACGTATGCATGTGTTGTATGAACTCCCAGACTCACATGCATGGCATGCATACGTACTTACTCCTTCAACGATACTTGACGAATCATATTAAGTAAAACCTGAGGTAAAGTAAATCAAATTACAAAACATTAACGGGAACCTGAGTGTCTCTGTAATTGAAATGCCTCGTATAAGGATCCAATTCATGAATACACTTTCATACTTGATAACCTGCATTAAAAACGTATCAAATTTCAAAACAGAGCAGTTTATACAAATCATAAATAGGCAATCATGAACTTATCAATCAATATGTAGATAAAGGATTGAGAACGCAAGTACACCGATCGACAGGAGAAGGAAGAAGGCGATGACGCTTCCAAATGCGAAACACAGAGGAGAAGACGCCTCGTTTGCTTGCCGCCGGTGATGGCCGTCGAACGCCGGTGATAACCTGCAACAAACAAGTATCAGAATCAAAATTTAAAACGAAAGAGTTCATACACTGATAAAAGACGGATTGAGAACACAAGTACTCCGATCAAAAGTACTCCGCTCAACTGGAAAATGAAGAAGTTAAGAATATGATGATGTTTCAATTTGAAAAAGCGTACTGTAGAGTCGAAAGCCTCCGACGCCGGTGATTTGTGAGAATGCGAGAGACTTGGAGTCAATAAACCTAATAACCTGCAAAGGAAACGTATCAAAATTCACAATAGAACAATTCATACAAATCAGAAATAGGCTGAATTCACTGTAAAAGACGGATAGAGAACGCAAGTAAAACCGATCAAAAGGAGAATGAATGACGTCGAATGCCTCCGTCGAATGCCTCCGACGCCGGTGGTTTTGTGAGAGACTTGGAGTCAATCAACCTAATAATTAGCCTGTAACAAAACAGGTAATCATAAGTCACAACAGAACAGTTTACATTACACAAATAAGAAATAGGCTAAATATCATGAACGTATCAATCGGGCGTTTAGATCAACGCAAGTAAAACTCCAATCAACAGGAGAATGAAGAACACTAACAGAGTCAAGTAGTCAACGTTCGCTTGTTGACGTTTCTCCGATGACCGCCGGTAACGGCCGTCGAGAGCCTCCGACTCCGGTTGCATTGCGAGAGACTTGGAGTTTACACATAAGTGAGATCGAGATATCCCCTCCGTTTATACTTTATTTATATTGATTTACCGTATTATTTGATGTGTCTGGTTGGAGGAGCTGCTACACCTGGAGTTGCTTTATTGGTTCTCATACCTGAATTTTCACGTCTTAAAGATATTTTACCGTTATCGTGATCTTTACGAATTAAAACGTCTGAGATTTTTTAAATAATTCTTATTTTAAGCGAGATATGGACAAATAAGAGAACGTGATATCTCCACTTGGTTGATTTTTTTTTTCAAAAATCAGAACCGATAATTATAATTTATAAGAATACTAGCGTTAGTAAACTCGTGTAATACACGGGTTGAATAAATAAAATATTAATTGAATAAAAATTATTAATTATAAAACGATAGACTAAAACATGATATGATTGAAATTATGTATAAGTAATAACTATAAGTAATAAAAAAATAATATGAAATTTTAATTTTTTTATTTTTTCAAAGATAAATTACACATTTTGTTTTTAAACAACATTAAGTTTTTTTTTTAATTTCCCTACTATAAATCCTAATTTTAATTATTTTTGTTTTATTAAAAAAATACTTTAAAAACCAATTTTAAAATATTACGTAAAAATAATTTTATTTTTTGGAAAAAAATCTTTGTATAAAAAACTATCTATACAAAAATAACATTAATAAAATTTATCTTTCTTAATTTATTAGAAAACTAATTATAATGTAAAAATAAATAGATAATATTATTAGTAATTAATATGGTTATTTAATATGAGAGAGAAGCGGGAAAAATTTGTTTAGAATGATTGTGGTGCTGACACGTGGCATTAGATGAGTCTAAAAAGTGACATGTGGCAATCATAGTTACCCTTTTATTAGAGTAATGAGGTACGTTGCGGAACTAATTTGGGAAAGTCCTATGACAGCATTTCGCGTCAACTAATTTGGGAAAGTCTACGACTTAGAAGGGTACCAGAGAGGTATATCAAAATAATCAAGGATATGTATGATGGGGCAAAAACGTGTGTGCGAGCCCCGATCGGAGACACAGACTCATTCACAGTGGAAGTGGGACTCCACTAAGGATCGGCACTGAGCCCATTCCTCTTCACAGTAGTGTTGGATGAGATGACCAAGTCAATACAGCAGCCAGTTCCGTGGTGCATGCTCTTTGCGGATGATATTGTCTTAATATCGGAATCTAAAAGGGTGCTAAACGACAAGCTAGAACAGTGGAGAGCAGCACTAGAGCGCAAAGGTTTAAGGATAAGTCGCTCTAAGACAGAATACATGCATTGTAACTTTAGTGGCGAGGCGGAAGAGGACACCCAAATCAGTATTCAGGGTATGGCGGTCCCACAAACGTCTAGGTTCAAATACCTGGGCTCGTACTTGCAGGAGGACGGAGAGATACACAGCGATGTAGCGCACCGTGTTCAAGCAGGATGGTGCAAGTGGAGAGCAGCATCAGGGATCCTATGTGATAAGAGGTTTCCAGCAAAACTAAAGGGAAAGCTATATCGAGTGGCAGTACGTCCAGCTATGTTATATGGAACAGACTGCTGGGCCATAAAGAAATCTCACGAGAAACAAATAGAGGTAGCGGAAATGCGAATGCTAAGGTGGATGTGCGGTCACACAAGACTTGATCGGATAAGAAATGAAGTATTTAGACAGAAGTTAGAAGTGGCTTGTATCACAGATAAAATACGAGAGGGAAGATTAAGATGGTTTGGGCATGTCAAGAGGAGACCAATGGCGGCACCAGTTAGAGCAGTAGAGAACATCATATTAGAGGGTAGGAGGAGTAGAGGAAGACCTAGATTGACTTGGGATGAGGTAATTAGGCGAGATATGATACACTTGCACCTCTCTGAGCACATGATCGAGGATAGGACTGAGTGGAGGCGTAGAATTAAAATTAAAGACTTCTAGTTCGACCTATAGACAGGAAGGGTATTTGAAGTCTGGTTGCGGGGCCTGATGTCTAAGTAGCCCATATCTGCCCTTTAACGGTGATTCTACATGCACCTAGGATGTATGTATGCTATGTGTTGTATGATTTATTGTGTACTGTATGCTATGTGTTGTATGGCTTTTTGTATACTGTATGCTATGTGTTGTATGATTTATCGTATGTGGTCTTGCTATCAGTATGGCGTTTGCTATCGAGTCGGGGGTCTCTTTGGAAGCGGTCACTCTATCTAACAAGATAGAGGAAAGACTCGCCTACACCTACTCTCCCCAGACCCTGCTCTTGAGTGGGATATACTGGGTTTGTTTGTTTGTTTAGATACGTTGCGGAAAAAAAATGATTCTAATACTAACGATGTTAAATACAACTACATATTAGTAAAAGAGAACTTCAAACTTATGAGAGGTTAAGTTTTTAACGGGTCTCAATCATAACTTTGGCTACACTATTCCATCAATAGGGTTTTAAACACTAGTTAGCCACTACATTTGATTTAAAGAGTTTTTAATGAAATGATTTTGTCTACATGACACCTAGACGACATTTTAATTAAACAAACATTACATATGGTCCAATCGCATTTATCTTTAGATTACAGGGGAATAAGATGTTTATGTCTGGCATATATTAGTGTTTATGATTATCTATAAATTAAGCTTGTGTGATGCATTGTGTCTATAAACTTTGTTACGATGGTAATATTAATGTGATTAAGTGTTTGTAATATTTACGAACGATATTTCTATAGGTACTTCATTAGTAAAAATCAAAGAATTTAAGGAATTTAAAGGCCCCAAATAGAGTATTGTTGTTTAAAAACATAAGAACATGATCATGAATCATATTGATGTGGAAACAAGCAATCAAATAGGCTGTCAAGATCGGGTCTCGATCCAATTTTGGGTCGCACTCTTCTTCACATCCTTGATCGGAAATACAAACCGAGATGCTCTTGTATAAGTCGCACCAAGGATAAGTCCGCTCATGTAAGCGGAGGTAGAAATAGTACAAAAGATGCTCCGCCTTGCACATTCTTATCATTAAACCGCTTAGCTCTCTTCTTGCTTGGCTAGTGGCCAGAATGTGTTCTTGCCTTGATAGACGCAAGGCGCTTTTGTAGTGCTCGCCTGCGCCTTAATCGCTTTTGATTATTATGATTTACATAATTCACGCTTAAGAACATGAAAATGCATGATTGAGATGCACATAGTATAACTATTTTCAAGGTTTCAACCTAATACTAGTGATGGTTTTTTTCTGTGTCATTCAATAATATAAGTGAACAAAATTGATATATGTGTTATTCAATAATATATGTGAACAAAATAGTATAACTATTTTTAAGGTTTCAACCTAATACTAGTGATGTTTTTTTTCTCTATGTTATTCAATAATATACTACATATATATGATTACGTGAACAAAATTGAACTTTATTTGGTCCTCCTAAGGTCCTTCCTCCTTTGTGGTTTAGTTAGTTGCTACTTTGTTACAACTTTATTTGCTTAATTGCTTTCATGGTTTATTATGCATTAGTTGTATTTGTTTATATGAGCACTTTGTTTGTTGTCAAGACACTAATTTTATGCCAAGTTATCCAAGTGTTGTTTTGGGCAATCTCAAGTTGATCAAGATAAGATAGATGCTATTGTCTTGTGGCCTGTCCTTGTTAATGTTCGCGAAGTACTGGGGTTTTTAGGGGGACCAACCGAGTATTATCGCGATTTGTACGCAACTATGGGGTGATTGCTTGGGCCCTCACGGTATGGACTAAAAAAGATGGTTTAAAGGGGGTGACAATCGCCCAAGCCTTCAATAAGCAAATTCTCATGACAACCGCTGTTTTGACCGTGAACTACTAGCCCTGGTCCTCAAAGTGCAAAAATGGAATCATTATCTTCTTGGTCAACATTTTTTTCTTAAGACGGGCCTTTATGCTCTCAAATTACTATTTGAGTCACGATTATGAATTTCCATGCCCTGAGGTTGCTAACGCTGATTGTTGGGGTCGGGGCATGTTGATCACAACGACAAGCTGGCTGATTATCGACGTAGCGAGTGTTTCTCGAGCACTTTGTCAAAGTTAGGCCTCGAATTAGTTGTAGAACAAGTCATTTTTCGTTGAATGAACAATCAATATCATTCAATTGGTCAGTTTGTTCCTTTAATAATTCAAAGTAAGCTTCAAGGCTCGGCATGAATCGTAATATGATATTGGATCATAGGTAAGCTTGTTGTTGAGAAATATATTCTTGATTCATCCATGCTTCGAGGCGATGGAATCAGGTTTAAGAACTCATACAAGTTTGAAAAGGTTTCATAGATCTATTCTAAAACAATGCCATCAATTTATTTCCAAGATTCAAACTCAGGATCATCTTTAATGGTCATGGGGTCATGAATTTGTGAAAGAACTTTGTATCCATGAGCATGTAGATTGAATAGTTTGAACCATGACGAATAGGTTACCAAGTGGAGAGACTTAGCGTTCGCCTTCTTATTGTATGCCACCAAGATAATTGGAATACAAAGACCAAATCTTTCAAGGTTTCAACCTAATACTAGTGATTTTTTTTTCTGTGTTATTCAATAACATACTACATACATGTGATTACGTGAACAAAATTGAACTTTATTTGGTCCTCCTAAGGCCCTTCCTCCTTTGTGGTTTAGTTAGTTGCTACTTTGTTACAACTTTATTTGCTTAATTGCTTTCATGGTTTATCATGCATTAGTTGTATCTGTTTATATTAGCAATTTGTTTGTCGTCAAGACACTAATTTTGTGCCAAGTTATACAAGTGTTGTTTTGGGCAATCTCAAGTTGATCAAGATAAGCTAGATGCTATTGTCTCGTGGCCTGTCCTTGGTAATGTTCGCGAAGTACGGGTGGGGGGGTGTTTGGACCAACCGAGTATTATGACGATTTGTACGCAACTATGGGGTGATTGCTTTGGCCCTCACGGTATTGACTAAAAAAGATGGTTTAAAGGGGGTGACGATCGACCAAGCCTTCAATAAGCAAATTCTCACGACAACCCCTGTTTTGACCGTGAACTACTAGCCCTGGTCCTCGAAGTGCAAAATGGAATCACTATCTTCTTGGTCGACATTTTTTCTTAAGACGGGCATTTAAGCTCTCAAATTACTATTTGAGTCACGGTTATGATTTTCCATGCCCTGAGGTTGCTGACGCTGACTGTTGGGGTCGGGGCATGTTAACCACAACAAGGTGGCTGATTGGAATGAACTGTTGCGGCTGCAATTATTGACGTAGCGAGTGTTTCTCGAGCACTTTGTCAAAGTTAGGCCTCGAACTAGTAGTAGAACAAGTCATTTTTCGTTGAATGAACAATCAATATCATTCAATTGGTCAGTTAGTTCCTTTAATAATTCAAAGTAAGCTTCAAGGCTGGGCATGAATCGTAAAGTAATAATTCAAAGTAAGCTTCAAGGCTCGGCATGATTCAAACTTACATGCCATCAGATACTACAAGGGTAGCAGCAAATTCAAACATTTTTGGATAGAGAATCCTGTTGATACAATATGCAAGAACCACTATATGGAAAACAATGAAAACCTGCTATATAAATTAAGATAGCAAAAACTTCAAATAAGCAAGGCAGATTTCATTCACATCAGAACAAAGTGACTGTAGACATAAAACACACACAGACACATATATCAGTTACCATCAAGTCTACCACTGATGCATATGTAATCATAATAAATGTATGCAACTTACGTTAAATGTAATGTCATAAAATGAGTAAGAAACAGACATTCATAAAGATTAAAGAATAAATGGTAGCTGCTCAAGCTACAAAGAATCAACAGGCCTTAAGCATCCATATATATAAAAATAGAATATAATAATAAGACTACTCATAGGGTGAGGGGGAGACAATAAGGCCTGTGTAAATTCCAAATCAAACCAAGAAGATTTACTCATTGGACTACGAGATTTTGGATCTTCACCTTAAAAGTATGAGCAATAATAAAGATAGAACACCAGTTTGTTTTTATATATTTCTTTTAACCACTATATTCATCTTTCATAGCCGCATGCCAGTGCGGGTCCGATAGGGCATAGAGGTGGGACTTTAGGAGGGGGAGATGGTGGTGGAGGTGGTAGTATGGAGGGTGATGGGTGGCTGAGGTTTGAGGGTACCGCCACGAGAAAAGGTGGTCATAGTCATACGGTTTGTTAGAAGAAGCGGGAGACCGAATAGGGTTGGTGGGCCGTGGGCTCCAAGGTGCAGTCCAGCCGGTCTGAGTGGGTATGGACAAGGGGGAATAGCCCAATATGCATAAGGATTGGACCATTGAGGACAAGCAGCCCAATGTGCAGGAGGCGGAGGTGGACCAGACCAGGTAGAAGGCTGTTGTGTGGTCGGCTGTTGCTAGTTGGACCAGATTGGCGGTGGTTCGACGGGCGACACTGCTGCTGATTGGTGGGTTCACGCCACCGTTCAGGGTTGGTTGTTCATCCATTGCCATGGCAACCATAGGAGCCGAAGATGGATGATCTGTCGATACTCGAGGAGACTGCCGGTGGTGCTCTAGTTGAACCATAGAGCACGTTGTTTCCCAGGTGGGTACAGTTTGGTTGATGTAGGAGGCGATAGCGTCATACTCTGAGGGTAGCCCCTGAACAAGTTACAGAGCTAACCGTTGTTCAAAGACCGGCTTGTCAACGTCAGATAATTGATCCGCAAGTTCCTTGATTCGTTAGCAGTATGCTTACAAGGACGGCATTGATCGGAGGGTGAGGTTCGTGAATTCGTGCTTGAGGGCAGCAGCCCGTGAGCCTTTATTGTTCAAGAATATATTCTTGATACGGTTCCATGCTTCCAAGGCCGTAGACTTGGATTGGATGACACGAACTAGGAGATCATCCGATACGGTACCATAAATCCATTATAGTACCACTACATTGATTTTGGACCATGTGGAGAAGTTTGGATCATCGGGTGGAGGGGGTTTTGTGCCATGGATGTGGTTGATGACATCATACCCTTGGGCATGAAGAGTAAAAGTTTAACCCACGTAGAGTGGTAGACTTTGGTCCCATCTAGCACACGAACTTTATGCTGGATGTTCGTGACAATGTAAACGGGTGAAGGGAAGGAGTCGAAGCTGGAGCAGGGGGGTTGCAGCAGGTAATTTTGGGGGTGCGGTTTCAGCCCTGATGAAACAGGGAGTTTACGTGAGTAGCAGGTTTGCTAGTGTTGACCGAGGCCGAAAGGAGAGGGTTCGATAGAGAGCCTTTGTGAGGCTCTAATACCATGTAATTTATCTAAACTACATTCAAGTATATCGGAAACAAGTATGCTGCGGTCAACTGATGGTTAACCGGTTTGACCCGTGAATACGTGAGCAATAATGTTTAGCCATGACAGTAAGTTACTAAATGGGTCAAGACACCTGGTGACCAACCACTTCTTCTAAGATGTGCAATGGTTGGATGTGTAGTTTATATATGTAAATTACAATGTAATCGAATCAAATGTTTGTGGCTAATCTATAGAAACTACTCTGTCATTTATTGTGATTATTACCTATATATTGACTACAACTTCAGCATACATATAACAAAACAATATCATAACAACGGATTAAATTGATATATATCTCCAACAATCGATTATATGAAATCAAATCAGTTACCTGGAATGCTTTTTTCATTTCTTCAATGGGTTCCCCACAGACGTGTCTAAAAAATCATCATTGGAGTGGTTTGTTTGGATCTCCAACAGACCTGCTCATACAGGTTCTCAACGTTATTCTATAGAATGCTAGAATTTTAGCTAATTGAATATAGTATATACAAGGCAGCAACATAGTATTGCATAGAGAATTGCGTGCTTAAATTCATACTAAACAGCAAATAAATTATCAAAAGTACCTGTTATGTGATGACCATGGCCAGAAGAACTACAGCAGTCAGTCCATCACCTGTTGCTTTAACTTCCTATAACAAGTAAAAAGATTGAATAAACTTATATTGTTTTACAACAAAAATGAATCTAGAACCAACTACTAAAACAGAAAAACACAATAGTGCTAATATGAAAAGAAAACAAACCTTGGTGAAGAGGCATGTTGCCCGTGCAGAAAAGGCAGAGAATGTAAATACGCACACAGTTTGCACGTACAGGGTAATATTGAAAGATTAAAGCACCTGATGTCAAAACTTGTTACCAAATTTTCAGTAATATTTCAATGAATTGATTAAATAAACAAAATATGTTGAATAAAAGCCATACACATACTTCCACATGGTTCCAGCAGTAAAAGTCAATCCAGGGTAAACAATTCCATCAATAACTCGTCCAAGAGATACCTTACAAAAGTAAAAGAATAGTGTCGCGTTTACTTTATGAGTGATAGACTTGATTATATAGAGAAACATAAACTTATCCACATACCAAATTATGATCATCAAACCAATTTCAGAAGATATATCCCAATATTTGCAAGGAACTGCAAGCAAAAGAGAATATAAACAATACATAGATGCATACATCATATACATGAACACTAAGGGGTACGAAAACAAAAGTTGTAGCTCTTGAAGTTTATGACACGTGATAATTTCTTAAGGAGGTGGGAGATGAATATATGAACTTCTCAAAAGAGAGTTAAAATGCTAGAACCATCTGATAAGACAAAATTATTATTAAAAATTACGATACTAACTTCCGGGAATATACAGATTGAAACATAAGAACCTTGGATTCCCCAGAAATTGTGACATGGTAAATTTGCTGCTATATAAACCTGACACGAAACGGCCTTTAATCGACAGTTATATATCCACCTTATTTGTTCTTAAATCGAAGAAAACATTTATGATAGACCAGTTGCGGTGGCTACATGAGGTATGATAGTGAAACATGCCTTTTGATGAACCACCCAAACTAAGCTGACTTCGTACTTGAAATCCAACCATTTACTACCCAACTGCCTTACAATACAAATATTAGACCATGGTTTGTGTCAGAAGATTACCAGTGCAATAATGAACACATAGAATGAGATTCTAATAAGAGACAAATCTACAATTAGCTTCTCCGGGATTTCCTAACCAAATCTATCTAAACTTATTTAAAGTTGTTGTCTAAAAGTGAGTATAGTTCAAATTCTAAGTTCAATTATAATAATAAATGTGTAGAGTAAATGAGTAGGTACCATTCAGCATTGGAGCTCACCACAAATGATGCAAAATGTTCTGATGTCATGACTGCATTAGAACCAACAACAGGCACCAAGGCTGCCAATAATGTTCCCAAGACAACCTGCATAACAACAGTAAGATGTTCATGGAATGAAAAACTTTGACAACAAAATGGAAGCAAGAGATGAACACTTATGAGCAAATGTTTTTTATGCACGAATGGCATGATCCTCTGTTTCAGAATAAAAATACAAAAAGGTATCAAAATTCAACTACTGGATTAAGAAACTCATATATAGACTTTTATTCCAATGAGATAAAAATCTACAATTAGCTTCCACAGAGATTTCCTAATTAAGTCTACATAGACAATGTTCAATGATAATAATACTAACAACAATGATATACATATACTGCAATTTATGAAAGGACTACCCTAGCTGATTATTGAAATGAAATAAAATCACCCTAATGTTAGAGGTTCAGTTGAAATGTCTACCAGAATAGTTATCAGAAGTTGACTTATACTTTTCGTTTATATGAGTTTTACAACAAAAATTGATCAAAAGATCACAAACTCATGGTATGTAAGTGTATACATCTAGAACACTACGGTTTTGAAACTAATTATGTACCATTACTCAATGACGTTTTAAATTGTCGGGGGGGGGGGGGGGGGGGGGGTGTTCTTGGTTTGGAAGGAAGTGGTCGCTGGAGTTTCCAAGCAAGGTCTTACAACTCAAACAAGATTAATGAATTCTTTATAGTACGAGAAATAAGAAGAAGACACTTTAATTATGGAATTTCAAATACATCAAAGTAAGGTATAGGTGAACTTTCGAACTTGGTACGAAGGTATTACTTCTATTATAACAAAACGAAGGGGATTATGAATGAATATTACTATGTCATCTCTAGCGGCTTGCCACATGTCATGTAGTTTAGTTAATGAGTTGTGTAGTTTTGGTTGATGATCTCATAGTATCTTGTTTCTAGATCCATGTTGTTCAGTTTGGTATGGTTTTATTAGTTTGCACAGCAGGCATGACTAGAATTCATGCGCACTAGTAAATTCACCATTACGTTGGCCACCCGTAATCGTCAATTTACCTTGCAAGATCATTCTAGCGTGTACCCACCATTAGTTCTTATTGATTTGTTCTAATGTTCATAGCACCATGTTTCTATCTATGTGTGTGCCTAGCACCTAATTGTTCCCTATGATTTAGCTAATAACAAGAGCCCAGTAGTATAATCTGTAATAATCTAAAGTCTAAAGCAGGCCATGGCATCAAGTCCAACTATACAATACTGCCATAATAAAATCATTACAAAGATAAGTCGTGTGTGCAAGCAATAGTATCCAAAATGGTTGGGTCATATCATACACATAAGCACACACCTAGACAATATATTGTTCCTATCAAGGTGCCATAGTCTTTAAAAGTCAAATATTAGGTGTCCCATAAGTTGTACTTAAGCATTTCTTAGGGTACCTATCATGGTTAAAATCTTAATAGTGTCGGAGCCTTAGTAGTCATGTCCCTAGGGTGTTCAGGTTAAAGCCTAGGATTCCTTAGGAAACCTAATTCGCTAAAACCTTTGGCTGTGATACCAATCTGTCACACCCCGTTGACCAGGCCTGGTCGTGACGACTGAATACCAACAAACACAACGGAACCATGTAAGTAATGAAAATGAGCCATTGGTTTACACGAATAATAATAAAATAAGTAAATGTATTACAACTTTACATGTGTCTAACTAAATCATAGGTGAAGGCCATAGGGTCATCATTGTCTATTCATCAAAACCGTTATCTTGTATGGATCGTCTAGGGCATTGTGCAGTTTTTCTAAAGTGGGTCTTCTATGGGAATCAACCATGTTCTCAATCAGTAAGTCCGTTGCTTAGGGAGTCTAATCAAGACTTCCCATTATAATCAACCAATACCTGAAATACATACTCAAACGTGTCAACATAAAGTTGGTGAGCTCAAGTTTTCATGTAATAGAATTTATGATCATACATAGTCATTTGTAATTAAAGCACAAATATTGGTATACTACAGAATGTATCACAATCAAGCCTGACCCGGACTTTCCCGCCCGAGTGCTAAAATATCCCCTAACCCGTTACCACTAGATGTTGGGTTTAAGTGTGCCTGCTAAGCACGGTTAAATGGCACTAATTTGTGACACACACGATTATTGAATCTCAATGGGGGGTTTTCCTGCATAAAGGGCCCATTGTGTGCGGGGGATTCCCAAATAGTACTATCCACAAACCACGCGGCTCCTAATGGAGTTAATGATTGTGCTCCGTTCGGGGACAAGAGCAGGTAGTATTGCATCATAATAATATAATCATAATACTGTTAAAGAGTACGTATTTCACCCAAAAGTTATAAAGTAAAAAAGAGGTTCATGAGACTCACCTGGGCTCTTTAGCATGCATAACTTATACCAATACCGGAAGTTTCCTATATTGAATGCATAATCCTCATGGTAACCTAGTTGCATTTATTCATTAGTACAGTTTTTAAGAATATATTAGTTGTTAACGTTGCTATGGTCCGATTGAGCTCTTTTAGGTTAATGTTTCTCATTGTGTTTAATTTCAAGGTGTAGGGTTTGATTAAATTATTTTCTTTATTTAATAATTTCCTCTGCTTGGATAATGTCTTTCATTTATTACTGGCAGTAATACTTATGTTTTCAAGTATAGCATCTTACTATTGTTATTACCGTTGCAGATATTACGAGTATTTATGTCTAATTATATTATAATGACAGTTGTGATTGTTTCAGTAATATTACCTTTAATGATAACGATGATGTTAATACATTTTTAGAGTGATGACATTTGTACTTTAATAATGATAATAGGTATGTTGCTAATGTTTAGGATGTAAATATGACGTTATGTATTATAACATCTTTAGTATTACGAATAATAGTTGTCATTAGTGTAAGTTATGGCTTCGTTATGAACAGTGTTGAAAGTAATCTTCCTAATACTAATGTCAAAGATTAATCGTCTAAAAAGGGACATATAATAATAGTAATAAGCAGTAATGTTGTTATTAGTGACTTTTCATATTTGTGTTAATAGTGTTAATATCATAAAAGCCAGTCCCGTGGTGCATGTTGTTTGCGGATGATATTGTCTTAATATCATAATTTAAAACGGTGATTAACGAGAGGCTAGAACAGTGAAGAGCAGCACTAGAGCGCAGAGGCTTAAGGATAAGTCGCTCTAAGACGGAATACATGCATTGTAACTTTAGTGGCGAGGCGGAAGAGGACACCCAAATCAGTATCCAGGGTATGACGGTCCCACAGACGTCTAGGTTCAAATACCTGGGCTTGTACGTACAGAAGGAGGAGAGAAACACAGCGATGTAGCCCACCGTGTTCAATCATGGTGCAAGTGGAGAGCAGCATCAGGAATTCTGTATGATAAGAGGTTCCCAGCAAAACTAAAGGGAAAGCTATATAAAGTGGCAGTACGTCCAACTATGTTATACGGAACATACTGTTGGGCCATAAAGAAATCGCACGAGAGACAAATAGAGGTCTCGGAAATGCGAATGCTAAGGTGGATGTGTGGACACACAAGATTGGATCGAATAAGAAACACATGTTTCGACAGAGGCTAGAGGTGGCTTGTATCACAGATAAAATACGAGAGGGAAGATTAAGATGGTTTGGGCACGTGAAGAGGAGGCCGATGGCAGCACCTGTTAGAACAGTAGAGAACATCAACTTAGAGGGTAGGAGAATTAGAGGAAGACCTAGGTTGACTTGGGACGAGATAATTAGGCGAGATATGGTAGACTTGCACCTCTCTGAGCACATGATCGAGGATAGGAGTGCGTGGAGGCGTATAATATAGGACTTTTAGTAGGATCTATGGGTAGGAAGGGTAGACGAAGACTTGATGCAGGACCCCTCCGTGAGGTGTAGGTTTTCGACAATCTACCCTTATAGGTGATACTTGCCGCTTATTTGTTGTAAGCACTTTCTAATTCTTGATGTGATCTATACCTGTGTGTTGTATGTCTTATAATATGATCGCTATTGTTATTGCTTTCGTTATCCCGTCGGGGGTCTCTTCGAAAGCGGTCTCTCTATCTCCCAAGATAGAGGAAAGACTCACCACCACCTACCCCTCCCAGACCCTGCTCTTGAGTGGGATATACCGCGTATGTTTGTTTGTTTGTTTAGTGTTAATATCATAAAGATAGTTATAATTATAATAATAAAATAGAAACAATATTATCGATACCAGTTATATTGTCGTATTAAAATCACATCATATAATACCCTTAGTATTAATGTCATTTTATAATTCTTAAAATTTCCCTATATTATTCCTAGCAGTCGATAAGATTCAACTTTAATAGTTGTCGTAATTACAATAATAAGGTTATAGCTAATATCATGGTGATGCTTAGTAAATTAGTAATATTTTAGATATAACGTTAAGGTTATCTTCATTAGGGTTAATGGTGGAATTGATAATAATAACAATAATGGTGATAATAACAATATTAAGAATGGTAATGCTTACGATGATACTAATGATAATTTCGATTATAATGACCTTAGGTTGAGCAACATATGGGTTGAAGTAATAATAGTATTAGTCGTATAAATAAGTGTGATAGTAATACTAATTTACAACATTGTTTGAATAGTACAGCAAATTTATTTTAGTAGTGCTATTAATAGAACGACAGCCCTAACTAGCATACATCGTTAACATTAGTACTAACGTTGGTAATAGTAATTTTGGTACTAGGTTTAATATCACGCTACGACAAATGAAATAATACTTTTTCCTTTGTATTAGTATTAAATAGCTCCAATATTTCTCTCATTGATGAATTTCAATATTAATACCTATTGTAATAATATAATTTACGATTAATACCATGGTATTGTTTAATAAATCATAATACTTGACATATAAATGTTCACGGCATCGTTAATTATAATCATAATAGTAATAGTAATAGTTTTTTGAAATAATAATACATAATGATCTCATAACTAACCTTTATAAGGATTTATTAATGATAACAAGCTATTAGTTTTGATGCGGGTAATTTAAATAAATCTTACAATGTCTAATAATACTTGTGAAGATCATACTTGGTCATACTAATGGAGTTAATGATTGTGCTCCGTTCGGGTTATGAATGCACCAAATGGAAGGACAAAGACAAAGAGGCAAATTTTATCCAAGAACTGTTGCGGCTGCAATTATCGACGTAGCGAGTGTTTCTCGAGCACTTTGTCAAAGTTAGGCCTCAAACTAGTAGTAGAACAAGTCATTTTTCTTTGAATGAAAAATCAATATCATTCAATTGGTCAGTTAGTTCCTTTAATAATTCAAAGTAAGCTTCAAGGCTCGGCATGAATTGTAAAGTGATATTGGATCATAGGTAAGCTTTGTTGTAAAGAAATATATTCTTGATTCATCCATGCTTCAAGGCGATGGAATCGGGTTTAAGAACTCGTACAAGTTTAACAAGGTTTCATAGATCTATTCTAAAACAATGCCATCAATCTCTTTCCAAGATTCAAAACCAGGACCTGGTGTCATGAATTTGTGAAAGAACTTTGTATCCATGAGCATGTAGATTGAATAGTTTGACCCATGACGAATAGGTTACCAAGTGGAGAGACTTAGCATTCGCCTTCTTATTGTATGCCATCAAGATAATTGGAATATAAAGATCAAATCATAGACTAATCAAAGAATAAAGGATCAGTGTTGCTAACTAAATAGGACTGCAACCCTGGTAGAAGATCATTGATAAAGAGTGTTCTGATACCATGATAATAGGAGAATCGATCACCTCTCCTATTAAAATTGGTAAATAAAATTACAATTAGAATACAACCAACTACGTGTAAACTATAGGAACCGATAAATGCAAATGATTATAATTAATGAATTCAATAAATATTATATGTTCGATTAATATTGCTAAATGTAGAAAAGTTGTTTATGAGAAAAAAATGTGGGATCAAATTATGTTTGTCGTAAATGATGAAAAACCCCAATTACATAATATAATATGTAATACAGTCTTGAATGTGAAAGTTAAAAAAGTTTAAAGAAGGCCACTGTTAAAAAAACAGAAAGGAGGGTGAGCAAAAATACTATTCAAAGAAAGATGATACAAGAGATCCAAGGAAAACTTAGTATTTAACTCAAATGAAGGCATTCAGGTTTCAAAACAAGAATGTACCCTTGGTAAGCACAGACAAATTAAACATCCACAAATTGTTTAGAATTAAAATATAGAACAAGGATTTGATATACTTTCAATATACACATATCCACACACGTTGACCTATTGTTCTACCCTCTATATGACCATTGTGAACAGACACCTTCTAATCGATGCATTCTAACCTCATAAGTTTACATAAAGGCCCCTTAACTAATTACAAGTACATGAGAGACTCCAGACTAGACTTTCTACTAATAACTAAAAGACCACTTAATATTTATTTTGAACTTTCATGTATGAGATAAGGATTAAAGATCTTGAATTTATAAGGAAAATGCTTATGTGATGTAATGCCCATTGACATTGAAGCTTGGTGTAATTGAATTCTAGCATAGTGGAGTGTGGTAAAATAGTAATCTAGGCATCACTATCTCAGTTATAGTTAGCCACGACACTAAGTTGCTAAATGGGTCAGACACTTGGTGACCAATCACTTCTAAACACACAGACATAAAACACACACACACACACAGAACAAAGTGACTGTAGACATAAAACACACACAGACACAATATATCAGTTACCATCAAGTCTACCACTGATGCATATGTAATCATAATATATGTATGCAACTTACGTAAAATGTAATGTCATAAAATGAGTAAGAAACCGACATTCATTGAGAATACGTGGTAGCTGCTCAAGCTACAAAGAATCAACAGGCCTTAAGCATCCATATATAAAAATAGAATATAATAATAAGACTACTCATAGGGTGAGGAGGAGATAATAAGGCCTATGTAAATTCCAAATCAAACAAGACAATTACTCGTTGGACTAAGAGATTTTGGATCTTCACCTTAAAGTATGAACCTTTTATGCATTAATAAAGATAGAACACCAGTTTCTTTTTATATTTCTTTTAACCTCTATATTCATCTTTCATAGCCGCATTCTAGTGCGGGTCCTATAGGGCATAGAGGTGGGACTTTGGGAGTGGGGAGATGGTGGTGGAGGTGGTAGTATGGAGGGTGACGGGTGGCTTAAGTTTGAGGTACCGTCACGAGAACGTGTGGTCATAGGATGAGAGGAGGTGGCTGAGGTATGCTGCTGGGCAGGAGGGGGGAAGGGTGATGGGGCAGCGGAGAAAGGCTGTCGGTGGCAGAGGGTGGGGGTGGGATGGGGGGGGGGGTTGTTGGCGGGGGAAGGAGGGTGGGGGAATGGGTTCGGAAATCTAGGATTTTAGGATTTGGCGTTGCGTCGAGAGTATGTGTGGACAATGGGTGGGGGGATTTGGCATGAGGAGGGGAGGTGAATGGGGTGTGGGGTCGAAACCGAAAGGTGGTGGCGGAAAAACAGGGGGAGGGTCAGGATTGAAGGTGGTATAGTCATACGGTGTGGAAGGTGGGGTGGCGGCAAAGCGAATGTGTGTTCATAAAACGTAACGTGACGAGACAAAATAATCTTATCGGTGGATAGGTCAAGGCATCGATAACCTCGAAAGTCGGTGGGATGGCCCAGAAAAACACAAAGGATGGAGCGCGGGGCAAGCTTATTACAACGGGTGGCACTAAGATTAGGATAGCAGGCACAACCGAAAACACGTAGGTGGGAGTAAGAGGGTTGTTTGCCATAGAGAATGGAGGTGGGTGAGTAGAATTGGAGGAGTTTGGACGGGAGAATTTTGTGTAGGCAGACTGAGGCATGGAGGGCCTTGAACAAAAAGGTCGGGGAAGGGAGGCATGGAGGGCCTTGACCAAAAGGTCGGGGGAAGGGGGGCATGGGACAGTAGGGAAAGCACGATTTTGTTGATGCGACAGATCATGCGCTCAGCCTTCCCATGTTGTTGGGATGTGTGTGGGCAAGAAAAACGAAGTTGGAGGCCGTGGGTGGAAGCAAAGGAGGTGAAGTGATGATTATCAAATTTACCACCTTTATCACATTGGAAGCTTTTAATTGGTAAATTAAATTGGGTGGTAATAAATTTCTGAAATTGGGTAAATTTACCAAACATTTCAGATTTAAATTTTAAGGGATAGAACCATGTGTAATTGGTAAAATCATCGATACGGATCATATAATATTTGTAACCGGATTTACTAGGAATAGGTGAATTCCACAAATCACAATGCATAATGTCAAATGGTAAAATAGTAACTGAAGTAGATAACTCAAAAGGCAACCGTTTATATTTTGCAATTTGACATGAATGACAAAAACTAGAAATAGATTGTTTATTACAAGAAATCAAATGACGAGTGGAAAGAAACTGCATGATATGTTGCCCGGGGAGACCGAGGCAGGGATGCCAAACATTTGGTGAAGCCATGGAAGAAGCCATAAGAGCGGTTGATTGAATGAGGTCAGTGAGGGGGTAGAGATGATAGTGCTGTTATGCCAGTTCAGGATCCTCCCATCCTGAAAATCCTTGATAGAAAAACCATGAGGATCAAATTCAACGGAGACGTTATTATCAATTGTAAATTGGCGAACATAGATAAGGTTTTTTACTATATTTGGAGAGTAAAGTAAATTATCAAGGTGAATGGGTTTGGTCGGGTAAGGCAAGGTAGTGTTACCTCATCCGACAACTGGCATGCGATTACCATTCCCAAGAAATAAAAAATTAATAGGACGAACCGGAGAAGGGATCGAGATCTTACCTTGGTCAGATGTTATGTGAGAAGAGACACCAGTTTCCATATACCATTGCTCATCGGCTGCTGCAGGTTCCATAGTCATGGCTTGAAAAGCATCAACGAGGTCAGTAGGTGAAGTGGGTCATAACTGCCAAGTGGGCCTTGTGTCACGGAGTGATTTCTTCACTCTCGTGCGGCACTTAGATTTGATCTAAGTTCAGCCTTTGTGACCCAAACGATATAAGTAACAATGCGGAAGCGTTTGCAAGCGAGTAATACAAACCAACTTTGTATTGCTTACAAGGATGATACAAGAGTGTTTTACAAGTATTACACAAGACTTGTAGTGTTTTTGGGTGAGTACAAATGGCCCTCTAACACCACCTATTTATACTTGTCTATTGTATCTAGATCATTCATGATCTAGAGACTTGTAACAACTAAGTATCTTAGATATTTACAGGTAATATATCTATGATATTTCTATGGATCTTTCAAGGCTTTTCTAGAGCCCTCTTGGCAGCTCTAGGGCTTGATACATGTTAAAGTCACAAACTATTTGATCAGAAAAAAAAAGAGTAGGCACCATTAAGCATTGAACTCACCACAAATGATGCAAAATGTTCTGTTGCCATGACTGTATTAAAACCAACAACAGGCACCAAGGCTGCTGCCAATAATGTTCCCTGGACAACCTGCATAAGAACAACAACAACAACTGTAAGAGGTGTTCATGGAATGAGAAAAAACAAAATGGAAACAAGAGATGAACACTTATGAGTGGATTTTTTGTGCACGAATTGCATGATCCTCT
Organism: Flaveria linearis; assembly: GCA_024085815.1. Classification (NCBI taxonomy): domain Eukaryota; kingdom Viridiplantae; phylum Streptophyta; class Magnoliopsida; order Asterales; family Asteraceae; genus Flaveria; species Flaveria linearis. The sequence goes on along the minus strand of JABSNV010000426.1, from coordinate 89,688 downwards.
GTTTCAGCAAAAAGAAAAGCCCTCCTGCTCTTCATTTCTTTATGGATTCATGATCAAAAAGACAAGTGAAAAGCATAGCAATGGGAACCTGAGTGTCTCTGTAATTGAAATGCCTCATATAAGGATCCAATTCATGAATACACTTTCATACTTGATAACCTGCATTAAAACGTATCAAATTTCAAAACAGAGCAGTTTATACAAATCATAAATAGGCAATCATGAACTTATCAATCAATATGTAGATAAGGATTGAGAACGCAAGTACACCGATCGACAGGAGAAGGAAGAAGGCGATGACGCTTCCAAATGCGAAACACAGAGGAGAAGACGCCTCGTTTGCTTGCCGCCGGTGATGGCCGTCGAACGCCGGTGATAACCTGCAACAAACAAGTATCAGAATCAAATTTAAAACGAAAGAGTTCATACACTGATAAAAGACGGATTGAGAACACAAGTACTCCGATCAAAAGTACTCCGCTCAACTGGAAAATGAAGAAGTTAAGAATATGATGATGTTTCAATTTGAAAAAGCGTACTGTAGAGTCGAAAGCCTCCGACGCCGGTGATTTTGTGAGAATGCGAGAGACTTGGAGTCAATAAACCTAATAACCTGCAAAGGAAACGTATCAAAATTCACAATAGAACAATTCATACAAATCAGAAATAGGCTGAATTCACTGTAAAAGACGGATAGAGAACGCAAGTAAAACTCCGATCAAAAGAGAATGAATGACGTCGAATGCCTCCGTCGAATGCCTCCGACGCCGGTGGTTTTGTGAGAGACTTGGAGTCAATCAACCTAATAATTAGCCTGTAACAAAACAGGTAATCATAAGTCACAACAGAACAGTTTACATTACACAAATAAGAAATAGGCTAAATATCATGAACGTATCAATCGGGCGTTTAGATCAACGCAAGTAAAACTCCAATCAACAGGAGAATGAAGAACACTAACAGAGTCAAGTAGTCAACGTTCGCTTGTTGACGTTTCTCCGATGACCGCCGGTAACGGCCGTCGAGAGCCTCCGACTCCGGTGGCATTGCGAGAGACTTGGAGTTTACACATAAGTGAGATCGAGATATCCCCTCCGTTTATACTTATTTATATTGATTTACCGTATTATTTGATGTGTCTGGTTGGAGGAGCTGCTACACGGAGTTGCTTTATTGGTTCCCATACCTGAATTTTCAGGTCTTAAAGATATTTTACCGTTATCGTGATCTTTACGAATTATAATGTCTAAGATTTTCTAAATAATTCTTATTTTAAGCGAGATATGGACAAATAGGAGAACGTGATATGACCGCTTGGTTGATTTTTTTTCAAGGTCAAAAATCAGAACCAATAATATAATTTATAAGAATATACGTAGCGGAAAAAAAATGATGTTAATACTAAGGATGTTAAATACCACTACATATTAGTAAAAGAGAACTTCAACTTATGAGAGGTTAAGTTTTTAACGGGCCTCAATCATAACTTTGGCTACACTATTCCATCAATAGGGTTTTAAATACTAGTTAGTCATCACATTTGATTTAAAAGGTTTTAATAAAATGATTTTGTCTACATGACACCTAGACGACATTTTAATTAACAAACATTACGTATGGTCTAAGGAATAATTCTAATCGCATTTATCTTTAGATTACAGGGTAATAAGTTGTTTATGTCTAGCATCTATTTGTGTTTATGATTATCTATAATTAAGCTTGTGTGATGCATTGTGGCTATAAACTTGTTACGTGTGTTACGACGGTAATATTAACGTGATTAAGTGTTTTTAGTATTTTACGAACGATATTTCTATAGGTACTTCATTAGTAAAATCAAAGAATTTAAGGAATTTAAAGGCCCCAAATAGAGTATTGTTGTTTAAAACATAATAACATGATCATGAATCATATTGATGTGGAAACAAGCAATCAAATAGCTAAAGAACGAATAATTCACAAACGTTTGAAATGAAAATTAATGATTGAACACGTTCAATAAATAAAGATAACTAAAAAAAATTAGAACATGGATAAATAAAAAAAGTAAATAGAAATAAATAATAACTTATCCCCCAAGCAGGCTTATCAAAAACAATTAGGCCTGTCAAGATCGGGTCTCGATCCAATTTTGGGTCGCACTCTTCTTCACATCCTTGATCGGAAATACAAACCGAGATGCTCCTGGATCATTGATATGATGATAATTAGTTGGATTCCCCGTGTATATTTTGTATAATAATTGCATTGTTTATGTTCGTTTTTATCCCGGAATTCGTTCTATGATCAATTGTGGGTTTTGTAGGATCCCGAGCATAAAGATAGCATTTTGGAGCTTAAACGAGTCTTAACGAGATGCCGGGATCGAGCTGAGGAGTTTGGAATTAAAAGAATTAAAAAAATCTGAGTTTTGCTGCTCTCGCGCTACGCGCCAGCCGGAGGAAGAACTCCTCGCGATACGCGAGGGGTGGGAAAAGCTGCGAAATTACCATTTTGTCGGGTTATGGTGACCCGTCGCGCTACGCGACAGTATTTGAGGATTCGTCGCGCTACGCGACGAGATTAAAAACGGGGAAAATTAGTTTTTCAGCCTAATTAACCCTAATGGTCGAATTGATTCGGGAGCAGACGGCTGCAGAGAGCATCAGGGCGATTCTAGGGAGTTCTTGGCAAGTTGAGAAGGCAAGGATTGAAGTTTATGAAGAAAGGATTGTGATTCTAGGATTAAACGATTCGGTTTTGCGTTTCTTTATCTATCCTTCGATTTTCTTTGATACAATGTTTTCAATTACTACTTTTGATATTGTTTTGAACATGATTGTTGGCTAGTCCTTTTATCTACCTAGGGTTTTGATGAATACATGTGTATGACATGGTCTTTTGTCGGTTTTTGGAACAATAACTTGTGTTGAATGATAATGAAAAGATTTCGTTGCGTTAATCAGTTGTAAACGTGGATTTGAGTTGGTTTAGATTACTGATTTATTATCTCATATGTGTCTTGTTGATTGTCTATCAAGTAATAGGTGCATGCTAGGTCTTTTACTATGTGTTCTAGACTATTAGATGATTTGCTAGACGTAGTAAGTCATTGAGATAACTTATCAAGAAATTAACTAATCAAATATGCAACTAATCTTAATACTGTGAGGTTAATAGGTTATTGGTTCATCAGGTGTTTTGATTGCTATTTGGATTCTCTGTGAGGAGTTCTGTGTAGTTTCCCGTCTCACATTTAGTTTACCAAAACTGATTCATCAACCGTTATCTATCCCATACCGTAAGGTGTTTAGTCACTTATGCTGTGAAGTAGGGTGTCTTTAGGGTGTTTCATTATCTTAGTTGGAGAACCTGTGAGGGTGATCCTTTAAACCAGTGTTTTAACGGCCTAAAGTGTGTTTAGTTGATATCTTTGAGAAGGGTCGAAGATTCTCTAAGTAACCTTTGAGTTTAGTATTCTAAGATCCTGGTTCCACAACAGTTTCAATACCGATAGAAACCGTGTCATGCATGTGTAGGAGTCTTACCTAGGTAGTACTCTCATTCCACTTGAATTCGTCAGTTATTCCGTTCTCACGTTCTAATCTATTTTAATTTAGTTATTACTTTTAGACTTTGGATTTTTCCATACAAACCCCCCTTCTATTAATCATTGATTTAGTTCTTAGTCGTATTGCAATAGTTAGATCAAGTCAATTTTACGTTTTTCCATAGAAGTCTCGTGGTTCGATATCCGGACTTACTTAGCTTTACTAGAGTCGATAGGTACACTTGCCTGTCAGTAGTTTAGATTATAGAGTCTAGAGTATTACTTCGTGTCTAGTTGTTGGTTAATTTTAATTATTTATTTGAACTATTTTTTAGGACATCAATCATGCATCCCAGGTTAGAAAAAAAAAAAGTCTCGACCTCGAGTCTTGCAAAACCGTTGGGATCAAAAGGAAACCCTCTTCTTGTGCCTACCACTTATGTGACCACCTCAAATGATTTACTTTGATGGCTCAAGGTTTCTAGTTATCGGCTCATGAATGTAGTCAACAATTTGAGATGTATTTTTGAAAAGTTTGTATCATCTCCGTTTAGCTTTTCTTCTTGGGAACATATTGCCGCATTCTAATCTCTTTCGTGTGACTTGGAAATTAGAAATCTCTTAAAAAGCTTGATTGAGTTTCCAATCTTTGTTTTTTACAAGTTTTTTTTTACCAAAATGATGTATGTGGAAATTTTATTTACCTAAATAGTATAATTGAAAACTATTTACTAAAATGGTGTAGATTGAATTTTTCTTGGAACTCACACTTTCAACAGACGTTTCCTCCTTCAAAACTTCAACAAAAACACGCGAAGAAACCATCAATTTTCATGAAAGTTGCGGGTCTCCTCTCGACTGGATAACCCATTAAAAACTTGTTTCACAAATAAACAATCATATTTTTCTAATCACTTCCATCATCATCAAACCTCAAAAGGCCCTTCCTCCTTTGTGGTTTAGTTAGTTGCTACTTTGTTACAACTTTATTTGCTTAATTGCTTTCATGGTTTTATTATGCATTAGTTGTATTTGTTTATATGAGCACTTTGTTTGTCGTCAAGACACTAATTTTATGCCAAGTTATCCAAGTGTTGTTTTGGGCAATCTCAAGTTGATCAAGATAAGATAGATGCTATTGTCTCGTGGCCTGTCCTTGTTAATGTTCGCGAAGTACGGGGGGGTTTTGGGACCACCGAGTATTATCGCGATTTGTACGCAACTATGGGGTGATTGCTTGGGCCCTCGCGGTATTGACTAAAAAAGATGGTTTAAAGGGGGTGACGATCGCCCAAGCCTTCAATAAGCAAATTCTCATGACAACCCCTGTTTTGACCGTGAACTACTAGCCCTGGTCCTCGAAGTGCAAAAATGGAATCATTATATTCTTGGTCGACATTTTTTTCTTAAGACGGGCCTTTACGCTCTCAAATTACTATTTGAGTCACGATTATGATTTTCCATGCCCTGAGGTTGCTGACGCTGATTGTTGGGGTCGGAGCATGTTGATCACAACGACAAGTTGGCTGATTATCGACGTAGGGAGTGTTTCTCGAGCACTTTGTCAAAGTTAGGCCTCGACTAGTAGTAGAACAAGTCATTTTTCGTTGAATGAACAATCGATTTCATTCAACCGGTCAGTTAGTTCCTTTAATAATTCAAAGTAAGCTTCAAGGCTCGGCATGAATCGTAATGTGATATTGGATCATAGGTAAGCTTTGTTGTTGAGAAATATATTCTTGATTCATCCATGCTTCAAGGCGATGGAATCAGGTTTAAGAACTCATACAAGTTTGAAAAGGTTTCATAGATCTATTCTAAAACAATGCCATCAATCTCTTTCCAAGTTTCAAACTCAGGATCATCTTTAGTGGTCATGGTGTCATGAATTTGTGAAAGAACTTTGTATCCATGAGCATGTAGATTGAATAGTTTGACCCATGACGAATAGGTTACCAAGTGGAGAGACTTAGCATTCGCCTTCTTATTGTATGCCACCAAGATAATTGGAATACAAAGACCAAATCTTTCAAGTTTCAACCTAATACTAGTGATGTTTTTTTTGTGTCTTATTCAATAACATACTACATATATGTGATTACATGAACAAAATTAAACTTTATTTGGTCCTCCTAAGGCCCTCCTCTTTTGTGGTTTAGTTAGTTGCTACTTTGTTACAACTTTATTTGCTTAACTAGGTTTTGACGCGCGCGTTGTCGCGTGTATGCGAGTTTTAATATAACCCTAAATCAAAATCAAAATGAAGGTTCAAAACCATAAAATCAGTAAAATGCGCAAGTAAAACACACAAAAACCCTAAATCTATAACACACCAGAATATGCAGAACCCAAAAACTAAATCAAAAACCCAACACCATATGAAATTAAAGCCGCAAGAAAGCGACACAGTCCAAAATAGAAAACCGACGAAAATCAAAGCCCCAAAAAGAGCAAACAAAAGGAAAACCCAAACCTTAATAGCGAGAATCGTCAGGGTATCGATAATGAAAGGAAAAAAGCAGGAATCCGGAGAAAGACAACGTCAACGAACCCTACAAATCAAAGACACGTGTCCAGATAAAAAAAACCCACAAAAAACTCCACCCCAAAATCTCGAACCAACACCCAAAACAACCCATATTAAAACACAAAAAAAACTTAAAACACAAACAAAATAAACAAAAGAAAATTTCACACAAAAAAACAAAAAAAAAAAGAGAAAAAGTAACCACGGACCAAAGTTTTAATTAGAATAGTAATTGCTTTCATGGTTTATTATGCATTAGTTGTATTTGTTTATATTAGCAATTTGTTTGTCGTCAAGACACTAATTTTGTGCCAAGTTATACAAGTGTTGTTTTGGGCAATCTCAAGTTGATCAAGATAAGCCAGATGCTATTGTCTCGTGGCCTGTCCTTGGTAATGTTCGCGAAGTACGGGGGGATGTTTGGACCAACCGAGTATTATCACGATTTGTACGCAACAATGGGGTGATTGCTTGGGCCCTCACGGTATTGACTAAAAAAGATGGTTTAAAGGGGGTGACGATCGCCCAAGCCTTCAATAAGCAAATTCTCACGACAACCCCTGTTTTGACCGTGAACTACTAGCCCTGGTCCTCGAGGTGCAAAAATGGAATCACTATCTTCTTGGTCGACATTTTTTTCTTAAGACGGGCCTTTAAGCTCTCAAATTACTATTTGAGTCACGATTATGATTTTCCATGCCCTGAGGTTGCTGACGTTGATTGTTGGGGTCGGGGCATGTTAATCACAACAACAAGGTGGCTGATTGGAATGAACTGTTGCGGCTGCAATTATTGACGTAGCGAGTGTTTCTCGAGCACTTTGTCAAAGTTAGGCCTCGAACTAGTAGTAGAACAAGTCATTTTTCGTTGAATGAACAATCAATATCATTCAATTGGTCAGTTAGTTCCTTTAATAATTCAAAGTAAGCTTCAAGGCTGGGCATGAATCGTAAAGTAATAATTCAAAGTAAGCTTCAAGGCTCGGCATGATTCAAACTTACATGCCATTAGATACTACAAGGGTAGCAGCAAATTCAAACATTTTTTGGTAGAGAATCCTGTTGATACAATATGCAAGAACCACCATATGGAAAACAATGAAAACATTTTTTGAGCCGCCTCTACATTCAAGTATATCGGAAACAAGTATGCTGCAGTCAACTGATGGTTAACCGGTTTGACCCGTGAATACGTGAGCAATAATATTTAGCCATGACAGTAAGTTACTAAATGGGTCAAGACACCTGGGACCAACCGCTTCTTCTAAGATGTGCAATGGTTGGATGTGTTGTTTATATATGTAAATTACAATGTAATCGAATCAAATGTTTGTGGCTAATCTATAGAAACTACTATGTCATTTATTGTGATTATTACCTATATATTGACTACAACTTCAGCATACATATAACAAAACATATATCATAACAATGGATTAAATTAATATACATCTCCAACAATCGATTATATGAAATCAAATCAGTTACCTGGAATGCTTTTTTCATTTCTTCACGGGTTCCCACAGACGTGTCTAAAAAATCATCATTGGAGTGGTTTCTTTGGATCTCCAACAGACCTGCTCATACAGGTTCTCAACGTTATTCTATAGAATGCTAGAATTTAGCTAATTGTATATATATATACAAGGCAGCAACATAGTATTGCATAGAGAATTGCGTGCTTAAATTCATACTAAACAGCAAATAAATTATCAAAAGTACCTGTTATGTGATGACCATGGCCAGAAGAACTACAGCAGTCAGTCCATCACCTGTTGCTTTAACTTCCTATAACAAGTAAAAAGATTGAAGAAACTTGTATTGTTTTACAACAAAAATGAATCTAGAACCAACTACTACAACAGAAAAACACAATAGTGCTAATATGAAAAGAAAACAAACCTTGGTGAAGAGGCATGTTGCCCATGCAGAAAAGGCAGAGAATGTAAATACGCACACAGTTTGCACGTACAGGGTAATATTGAAAGATTAAAGCAACCTGGCGTCAAAACTTGTTACCAAATTTTCAATAATATTTCAATGAATTGATTAAATAAAACAAAATATGTTGAATAAAAAGCCATACACATACTTCCACATGGTTCCAGCAGTAAAAGTCAATCCAGGGTAAACAATTCCATCAATAACTCGTCCCAGAGATACCTTACAAAAAGTAAAAGATAGTGTCGCGTTTACATTATTGAGTGATAGACTTGATTATATAGAGAAACATAAACTTATTCACATACCAAATTATGATCATCAAACCAATTTCAGAAGATATATCCCAATATTTGCAAGGAACTGCAAGCAAAGAGAAATATAAACAATACATAGATGTATACGTCATATACATGAACACTAAGGGAAAACAAAAGTTGTAGCTCTTGAAGTTTATGACACGTGATAATTTCTTAAGGAGGTGGGAGATGATATATGAACTTCTCAAAAGAGAGTTTAAAATGCTAGAACCATCTGATAGGACAAAATTATTATTAAAAATGACGATACTAACTTCCGGGAATATACACAGATTGAAACATAAGAACCTTGGATTCCCCAGAAACCGTGACATGGTCAAATTTGCTGCTATATAAACCTGACAAGAAACGGCCTTTAATCGACAGTTATATATCCACCTTATTTGTTCTTAAATCGAAGAAAACATTTATAATAGACCAGTTGCGGTGGTCACATGAGGTATGAATGGGGAAACATGCCTTTTGATGAACCACCCAAACTAAGCTAACTTCGTTACTTGAAATCTAACCATTTACTACCCAACTGCCTTACAATACAAATATTAGACCATGGTTTGTGTCAGAAGATTACCAGTGCAATAATGAACACATAGAATGATATTCTAGTAAGAGACAAATCCACAATTAGGGGCTGTTTGATTGCGCTGACTGAGTAAGATCTGACTGAGTAAGAAGCTGACCCAGTAAGAGGTTCTGACTGAGTTTGCATCTGACTGAAACTTGATTGTTTGATTTAGTATCTGACTGATTCTGCTGAATGATAAAAATAACCTTACATACATACATACACATAAACATATATACATATACATACACATCTACATACATATACATCTACATACACATCTACATACCCATATACATACACATACATCTACATACATATAAAAAAAAAAAGGGCGTACCTGGTGCTGCAAAGAGCTCCCGCGTTTTCGCAGGGTCCAGGGAGGGTCCGTCCCATTTAAGGGAAGATGTACGCAGTCTTTCCCCCACATTTTGTGGGGAGGCCGTTTCCACGGATCGAACCTGAGACCTTTGGTCCCTTAGGAACAGCTTTTACCGCTGCGCCAAGGCCCGCCCTCATACATCTACATACATATCTACACTATATATCTATACTATCAAAGCCTTCCCTCTTACATTTCAAACGCAGATCAACCTTCTACTGCATTCTTCTCCATCCGCCTCTCCCCTGATTCTCTTCCAAAACCCCAACCAGCCAAACCACTTCCTTTTACACCAATCATCAAAATCATCAACCATCTTCATCATCGCACCACTCCATCGCACCACTCCATCGCACCACTCCATCGAACACCATCGTGACCCCAACCGACACCAACCTCATCCCCTGTCGATCGAACACCATCATCGAACCTCCAAATCACCTTAACCATCACAACACCACCTCCAAATCGAGAGATTGTTTGCTCGATTAGGGCTCGCGCAGGGGGGGGGATGGCGGCGGATGGGAGGCAGCAGCGGTGTGGGGGATGACCGGCGCAGCAGAGGGGCTGGATTAGGGCTCACGGGAGGATGACCGGCGCAGCGGTGTGGGGGATGACCGGCGCAGCGGTGTGGGGGATGACCGGCGCAGCGGTGTGGGGGATGACCGGCGCAGCGGTGTGGGGGATGACCGGCGCAGCGGTGTGGGGGATGACCGGCGCGCAGCAGCGGGAGGAAGGGGGAGCCGGTGAAGAGGAGAGCGACGGAGCTCCGGTCTACCTCGCTGGTCAGTCGAGTCAGTAGCTTCAAAAAAACTGTCTCGGTCAGAGCACAATCCACCCTCGGTCAGACGCTCCGACCCGGTCAGCAAAATATCAAACACCCTGACTCACTGACCGAGTTAGTGGTCAGTGGTCAGCCACCTTGGTCAGCTGCATCAAACACAGCCTTAGCTTCTCCCGGGATTTCCTAACTAAATCTATCTAAACTTATTTTAAAGTTGTTGTCTAAAAGTGAGTATGGTTCAAATTCTAAGTTCAATTATAATAATAAATGTGTAGAGTAAACGAGTAGGTACCATTCACCATTGGAGCTCACCACAAATGATGCAAAATGTTCTGATGTCATGACTGCATTAGAGCCAACAACAAGCCAACAACAGGCACCAAGGCTGCCAATAATGTTCCCAAGACAACCTACATAACAACAGTAAGAGATGTTCATGGAATGAAAAAACTTTGACAACAAAATGGAAGCAAGAGATGAACACTTATGAGCAAATGTTTTTTATGCACGAATGGCATGATCCTCTGTTTCAGAAAAAAATACAAAAAGGTATCAAATTCAACTACTGGATTAAGAAACTCATATGTAGACTGTTATTCCAATGAGATAAAAATCTACAATTAGCTTCCACAGAGATTTCCTAATTAAGTCTACATAAGACAATGTTCAATGATAATAATACTAACAACAATGATATACATATACTGCAATTTATGAAAGGACTACCCTAGCTGATTATTGAAATGAAATAATAACAAACAAAAATCAACCCTAATATCCTGCCATATATGAATCATGAAAAGCTAAAAACTGAAGTAAAGTAAATCAAATTACAAAACATATAAAGCTAGTGATAACATTTTGATACTAAATAGCCTGCAACAAAAAGGCATCAAAATTGAAAACAGATCAGTTCATACAAATCACAAATAGGCAGTCATGAACGTATCTGTCGATGTTTTGTGATTAGAACGCAAGTACTCCGCTCAACAGGGAAATGAAGAAGCTAGTGAAGAAGACGATGACGTTTCAATAAGCGTAATAGCCTGCAACAGCCCTCGAATTTTGTGAGAATGCGAGAGACTTCGAGTCAATAAACCTAATAACCTGCAACAAAAATTGTCAGAATTCGCAACAGAAATTAAACAGAACAAAAATTGTCATAAAAATCAGAAATAAACTATTATGAACGTATCAAACGATGATTAGATCGACAGAGGAGAAACGAAGGACTGAGAACGCAAGTACTCCGATCAACAGGAGAATGAAGAACACGCTTGCGTTTGCGTGCTAAGGCTTTCTCCGATGGCCGCGGTGGTTTTGTTTTGTGAGAATGGGAGAGACTTTGAGTCAATCAACCTGCAACACAAAATTCAAAACAGAACTCGAAATCGAGAGAAGACGGATTGAGAATCCACTTATCTCCGATTAACAGGAGAATGAAGAGTGCAAACAAAGCGAAATCGAGGGCCTCCGGTGGTTTTCTCCGATGACCGCCGGTGACGGCCGTCGAGAGCCTCCGGCGCCGGTGGTTTTGTCAGACTTGGAGTCAATAGAGTTTATGAAGACACGGGTGAGGTGAGGGCATCTGATTTTATTGATTTAATTTAATTCAATTACTCTTGATGGACACTTTATTGTTCGATTATCATCATGATTACGAATCCCGATTTAAAATTTTCTGAAGGATTCGAAGCTTCCAAGTTCCATAGAAATAAGATCAATGGGAATTCGTGTTTGTTAAGGCTTAAGATGCAATCTCGTATTATGGCGTCAACGACAATAGATTTCCCATCGGCGACTTCGACCGTGTAGGGTCTTTTCAGATTAATACGTGATTTAGAAAGTATGGGCTCGAATTCTAACGACACGAAACTCTTATCCGCACCCGAATCAAATAATACAGATGCATAATGATCATTCACAAGATACATACCTGTTTGGTAAAAATTTTATTATTGATACGTTGAATACAAAGATAAACATCAATGGTACAAGAAATGATTTAAACGGGGTTCAACGTCGTACCATTCACAACGTCATTGCTGACTTGTGCTCGGTTAGCGTTGATATTGAAAGCACGTCCTCGAGCTGGTGGCACATTACCCACAGGGCGAGGGCATTGTGGGCGGAAATGACCAGGTTCCCCACAATTGTAGCAAACACGGTTTGTGACCATAGCGGCGTTGTTAGGCGCACGGTGACAAGTCGCCACCCAGTGACCATATTTACCACATAAGGTACAGATACGGCATGGTTGATTCCCCGGATGATGATATCTACACGTGTTGCACATAGGTTGCGGACCAGCATAGGCTCTAGCCCCAGGCACTTGTGCCACAGGTGCAGCGGTAGGTACAAGTTTTTTTGGGGTTGTTTGGGTGCAGCCACAGCATAGTTGCGTGCCGGTGTAAACTTGCGCTTCTTGTTGTTGTTGTTGTTGTTGGACGGTTCAGCTTTGGTCTCCTTAATGGCCTCACTACCCATCTTTTCCACCTTCTTTGCACCTTTCACAGACATGGTGCCTGCTCGTATATGGTTCTCGGTGAGTTGAGCGGTGATAGTAATGGCTTCTTCTAAAGTTGTGGGTCGGCTACCCACTACAGCATCTTGAATTTTGGGTGGTACACCCTTAATGAACTTCTCGATGTTGCTGGGAACGGTATCGACCATGTGAGGCAGTAATAAACTCAACTCATGATGCCTAGTTGAGTAGGCCAAATGATCACCATCGTTTTGCTTCAAATTCCAGAATTCTTCTTCCAGCTTTTGCAATTCACTTCTCGGGCAGAACTTCGCGATGGCGATGTTCTTGAACTCATCCCAAGAGAGTGCCAAAATAGCATCAGCCCCTCGGTTTCTTTTCTCGCTATTCCACCAGGTAAGTGCCCTTTGTTGAAGCATACTAGTGGCATAACGGACTTTGAGTGCCTCGAGACACTCACAATTGACAAAGTGTTTTCCATGCTTTCGGACCACTCAAGAAGACCAGTGGCTCCTTCCTTGCCACTAAAGCTAGTGGGCTTGCAAGAGCTAAAGTGCTTGAAAGTGCAAGTTTGGTTGTTGCGCACTTTGCTTGCACTATTCTCTCCTTGACCATTTCCATTGTTGCTAGAGTTGGTCATCAAAGTGCTATTGAGTTCAGCAACCATGGTCGGAATGACAGCAGCCATTTGTCGAGCAATCATGGCGGCTAGCTTACGATCGGAACTTCTACGCCTTGCAAGTTGACGAGACATGCTGGACATACTAAAAGTGAGTTAGTTACGGGAATGAGGGTAACAAGGATAGTAGTTTAGACAAAGGCAAGCTAAAGTTTGTAAGGTACACGGAATGGTTCCATTTGGTAACGCATTACCATTTGGAACCGTGGACACGTCAAGGTAAATTGACTCATTTGCCTTAGAGATATGTGTATTTTGACCATAGTTTATCACTCATCCCAGAAATCCCCAGGTAGCGTAACGGTTCCCTCAATGAGATTTATACGAATACGCTTGCCTTAGCCCGAAGGCTTTTTGCCAGGAAATCCAGAATACATGTGTCTATGTGTCACACAATATTTCTTAGGTTCATGAAATCAAAACCTTGATGAGATTTATATAGATTAGACATAACGTCTAAAGATCCAAGTCATAAGCATAAGTATACGATTCCACGTGTCGTCGAGAATAAGATTAAGAGGTTTCATGTTCGGGGAGAGTCTAAGAGTCAAATGTAAGTTTTGGGAGACATGTAGAAATGTTTAGGCAATCCTATGCTAAGGCATCAAATTGCACATAAGGGAACATAGCATTATGTAGCATGCAAACCATATACTTTAAAAGATAGAAATATAATTCTATAAGGTTCATGCATTTGCTATAGTCTAGGTCACCAATTCTAATAACCTAATTCCCTATAGTTACGGGCTCTGATACCAATCTGTCACACCCCAACCTTGACGGCGGAATCGTCGAGGTGTGAGGGATAAGATTGTTCACAGCCACATAACGCTATGTTTAAATGTAAATAATCAAATTAATAGTTTCATCAGGAATTACAAACATAAGTCTCAATCACGAAATACATTCAAACAAATATCAAAACATAACATAACATTTCATTTATTTAACTAGGTCCACGTCCTAGTTTTATTGCAAGCTTCAAAGACCACTTTAAACTTGGGGGTCACCTGAAACATGATAAAAATAAAAGGTCAACTAAAAATAGTTGGTGAGTTTCCAATGTTTTCATACATAATATGAAAAGATTATAAGTTGCAATTCGTGTCATAGGTTATAAGCTAGTAAGGTTATAGAACACATATCTTCACAATCAAACCTCGACTTGATTACAAGTATATAAGATTGGCTAAGTGTATTTGGTTCCCTAGTGCACAAGCATACGGCTCCTAGGAGTCGGCAATACATCGACTTTAGCACCAAATAGGCTTGTCAGGCCCAAAGATCTAAGACGTCGCCAGGCTAGCAATAGTTAATGATTGTAACAAACTATGTATCTCGTATAATCACTTACAACATACAAATAACCATGACAAGATATAAAGATGAATTGCAAGTGCTTTACAAGTCTCAAACGTTTATAAGTGTGTAATGTATAAGTATCATGTTTCACCCCAAATGGTGTGAAATAAAGTAAAAGGGGGCAAGGAAAACTCACTTGGCAAATAAGTATAAGAATGATGATTATTAAGAATATTGTTAAACGTTCCAACGCAGTTCTTCACAAGGTACCTAGATATATTTATATTTACAAGCGTTGAGTTAATGCTAATATTAAAGTTCTAACGAGAAGCTAGAGTTTTAATGGAATTGTGGGGTTTTGTCCAGTAAATATATTTATATAGTGAAATTGTTTATATTTTGATTAAGTGAAAAGAATTATTCCATTTAATCATTTTTAATATATAAGAGTAATTATATTAATTGATAAGGTTTAAATATAACATACAAATAAATCTTGTAAGCTTTAAACAATATCTAATAATGACTAAAATAACATATTGATCAATAACACTTTATTAACCTAAACTACTAGTTGAAATACGTTTATAAGTAAACCTAAAATAACTCTTGTAAATAATTTGTGAATTTATAAATATACATTTTATCATGATTAATTTATAATTAAAGATAATATGGAGTCAAGTAACAATTTAACGATTTTTAACTATTATTTAAAGTCTACTTTATAAATAACTCAAAATTTTACCTTTGTAATTAAATTGTGAAATTATAAGATAAATATATATATATATATACATATAAATATATATATATATATATATATAAATATATATATATATCTATATATATATATCATGATTATTATTAAAAATAAATAGCTATTTATAATGTTTTATATAACAAATAAATTTACAGAAATTATTTGTGTAACATTTTAAATATGAAAAGTTTATAAAATTTGTTTTTATAATTTTAAGGATTTTTCTGAATTTTTTAGAGCTTTAAAAAGCTTTAAAAAAATGTTTGAGTTGGCCGGGGTCGAACCGGGACCTCAAGTGTAGAATGTGCACGGGGTACCAGCAGACCAAGGCCTAAGCCGCGGTTGGTACCAGGTTTTAAATCTTAAAACCATTGAGTACAAACCTCCCCCAAACCCGTAAACCCTGGAAACTGGTTCGATCAATTGAACCCCATTCGAACATTGTAATCGATCGAGGGGTTAGGGCTTTTGATCCCCATATGAAATCGAGTATAAAGGTGGTTTTAATTAACCGAATAGTGATGGACTGAAGACGAACTGAACGAAGAACAGCCGCGACGAGAGGGTGCTTGATTCGAGATGAAAACGATGATAATAATCGAATTAACTTGGCAGTAAGCTTCGTGTGATGACCTCGATGCAAAGCCCTCTGCTAATTTCGTCTCACGTTGCTCGAAAGACGGTACTCGACTAACTTGTAGGTCCGCGGCAGTGGAGTCGATTGAAGGGAGTGTTTTCAATTGTTTTGAACGAAATTGAAGTCACAGGAGCGTTATAACCGATCTTAAGTGTGTTAGTGCGATTTCAATTTGATTATTATAGTTCGTAGTGCGATCTGAGGCCTGTAAAAGTGGCCGACATCGCGTGGAGAGGACAGGGACGAATCGCACTCAGATTCTCGAATTAAACTATAGGCATGCGTTCGAATCTTGCACATGAGGCTGTCAGGGTGTTTGTCTTGATTAAAAATTGAGTAAATTGGCCGCTGCGGGCTCGCCGGAGCCGATGGCCGGCGGCGAGGTCTCCGACGGGAAAGGGGGGCGGTTTGGGTGTTTGAAATATTTACACAATGGTCCCTGTTCTTTCTAATACTTTTTATTTTTGACATAATTTCTATTCTAATTAATCGCTTTTGTCGGTGGCTACAGTGCCACCGACCTCTAAAATAAACCCTAATCTCCATCACCAACTCCACCGAGAAGAAACAACACAGAAAAGAATTTGATTCATAACTGGGGTCGGAGCAATTCGATAGAGGAACACAGAAGAGAGGGGAGAACAGAGGCTAGAAGTAGGAGGAGAAAAGGGAAAGAACCTGTTGTTTGGAAGGAATCCGAAAAGGAGATCGAGATGCAAAATACCGATCTTCCACCGAAAGATGCACGGAGGGCGACGGTGATCTCATCGACGGGAAACGATTGTAGAAGGAGGAAACCGACGAGTCACCGTGGAAATCGTGGTCGCAAGCGGTGCAGAGGAGGAGGTTCTCCGGTGTCGATTTTGACGCTATCGGTGTCCATTTTGTCGCTATCGGTGTTTATACAGTCCGGTGGTAAGTTGTTGATTGATTACTTTGTTTGAGGCAAAAAGTTCAAGAAAGTTGGAGCTATCGGTGTTTATACAGTCCGGTGGTAAGTTGTTGATTGATTACTTTGTTTGGTGATTTTGTTGCACATTCTACTGGTTTTTGTATCTAGATTATGGTTGAATTCGTTGGTTTGGGGGTTTCCGTTTTCTGATGGTTTGAGTTGATTTTAGTTTGGTTTGTTATTATGATTTCATTTACTTGAACACTTGATGGTTTTGCTATGTGGGTATTGATCAAAGATGTTCATTTGATTGAAATATCACAAAATTGATTTGGGTTCTTCATAGTTTTGTCAAATTTCAATTTGGGTGATGTAGTCAGTCCGTATCATTTACTGAAACAAGTGTCTTCAGATCATGATTGGTTTAAGAGTGATTGATTACTAATGATATTTGTTCTTGAGCATATATAGCGCTTTGATTATATAAGTAGTTTTCAATTTGGATGCTAATTAATGATTTGGGATTATAATCTTGAGGATCAAATTCAGTTTTATTGATAATTTGTTGTGATGATTGTGGGCAAGTGAGTAATTTTATCTTGGAACTTCACTAAAAGAGCAAAACTTTGTGTGATCTATGAACATCATTTGATAAATATTATTGCAATCCTTTCATATGTATTTTCTTTCGCAGGATAAACAAAGTGCAGCATCAACGATGGGATCCGGTGATTGGTTGAAAATATAATCAGCTTAAATAAAGCAAGAAGCAAAAATCAAACAAAACAAAGGTATGCAATTCCTCGAATTGTTTTATACGCGTGTATTTACATTCACATAACCATGATATGTGGAATTTATGGTTTTACCTGCGTTTTCAATTCATATTATATGTTACTCACTAACATAGAGATGTAGAGTGGAAACAAAGTAAAAATAAAAATTGGAGAAGAAAATTGATATATTATTGAATGATAAAACAAATACATCAAGCTCCCTTTTAGGGAGTTTCTAAATTTGGCAGGTATTGTCAAATCTCAGAAATTAAAATTGATAACATAGAGATGATATTAAAACACGTGTGTAAAATGTTAGTCTGTAATTCAAATGTAACTCAAAACAAAATAATTCAAAGTTGTTAAATTGGAAAAACCGCTAAATTTGAATCTGGAGCTCCAAATAAAGAATTTGGGATTGATATCTTTCCATCTATTACTTATGGGCTCCCTAACTTCTAATAGAGTTAAAGTCATGCGCATTTTCAGTTAGGCTCTTTTCTAGCCCTCTGTCTAATTTATCTAAATACGAGCCTATTAACTCTGGGTTCAGCCGCATATCACATAGCGTGAACAGAAGAGATCAAAACTGTTGTTTTGTTTCATATTATTGCATTCCTATTCTTAAAACCAAACTGGAAACCAAAAAGTTTTAAATTTAGAGTCCTTTGCTATACAAGCCACCTACCCTCCCAGACCCTACTCTTGAGTGGGATATACTGGGTTTGTTTGTTTGTTTGTTTGTTTTTGCTATACAAGCAACTTTTAAGTCTTGACAAAGTGTTTATAAATTGTTCCCATGTATTTTATTCTTTTACAAGGTATTAATATAAACTCAAAGTTTTATATGGTTCTTAGCTTCATCTATATATTATATCCGTATTTCTAACCCATGGCAACTTTCTTACAGGATTTTTCACTACCTGAAACAAACGGTTTTGTTTTAAAAACCCGTTTAACAAAGGAACCAACAAATATTGTTAACAGCGGTAATCGGCATCTAGAGGCTGTTGGTCTTTTTGCTGAAGATATAGCGGCAACACGCATTCAAACTGCATTTAGGGGATTTAAGGTATGTAAGTATGTAACACTTGGCAATGCTGGTTGCAAAATATTTTCATGCTTCACAAAAGCATTTGACTTTAAGCTTAGCTTAATAATTGGTAAATTTCTAAATTTTACTCTGATGTGTAAAATTTTTGTTTATGTTTTTAGGCAAGAAAATATTACTGCAATACGAAACGTATAGTAAGATTGCAGATGCTTATGGAAGGTGATTTTGGCAAAAAGCAAAGCTTGAATACGTTAAGAAATCTTCAATCATGGAACAAAATACAAGCACAGATAAGAACACGCAGGCATGCTATGGTTGAAGAGAACGGGATCAAGCAAAAGAAGATTGAAAATCAGTTGAGGCTTGATGCTAAAGTCCGTGATGCTGAGGTCATGCAAATTCTGACTCTGGGAAAAAAACCATTTAACCAAAAAAGTCAAAGACTTCAACTTTGTCAATAATTCGAGTGAGGGAGCATAAAAATCTTTGTACAAAAACAGAAAGAAGATTCAATCTGATCACACTAACTATGCGAAATACCAAATAGAAGAAAAGATCATGAATTTGGATGTTACTATAATTCTAAATTCATAAAAAGTCTCTTTGACTTGATAAGTCTAAATTATTGGATAATTGATATAAATCAATCCGACTCCCTTTTGTATGTTATACAACTTCAAGTTATTTGTAGTTTGAAAGTGAACTGTATGTTCTATCCACAGATAAAGGTCACTTGAATCAACCAGATTTGTATGCGAAAAGACAATGACGACTTAAGTTTCCCCATATTCTTCTTTGATAAAGGTAAACGATATATCATTACGCTTTCTGCACATGTTTATGTTAATATTTAAATGTCATGTAGAGTTTTAGGTGAATGGTGATAAAGTGTTTATCAACATTGATTTCAAGAAAATGAATATCATTGTATAATTAACTTCAGGTTGAATTGAGCATCTTTGGGGATTGGAGAAAGACCACTTGGTACTGATCCAAACCATTCTATTCTTGTAGGTGATTAAGCATTTGTTATAATAAATCTCTTATAAGGGCGTAACCCGCATGTAACGTTTTCTCTCTTCGGTTACTAATTTTAGTATTTGATATAGCACCTCATGTTACCTGACCGATGTTACCTGATATTACCAAAAAAAATTAGGTGATTTTTGCAGCTACTTTACTCATCATCTATAGAGAGGCAAAACCCGGCCTCTCTCGCTGGTAACTTTTCTTCGCTTGGATTACTGATTTTGGTAGTATATAATGCTCAACTATAAAGCAAAAAATTAAAAACACTACTGCAGACCGTTAGGACCGTTTAGAGTAAATTTAAATGTGACATAATACATGGATATTTTGCTTGAAAAGCATCATGTGCAGTGCCTGCTTTTATCGACGTTATTAATGTTCGTAAATAGGCTGGACAATCATAGAAGGAGGTTTGCAAGTTGTAACATAATAAAATATTTATGAAAATTTGCTGCCAATTGGATATTTTTTAGTACTTTCAATGTGTTCAGAATCGAAACTAATGTTCACCTGGAGGTTTGTGTTTACAAACCTAATGTATTTGATAATTAGTGGCTTTGTATTGTGTAATTTTCGAGGCATACACTAAAATAGAAGAAAGGTTACTACTGTGATAAACTTTGTGGTATTAAAGCAATTTAAAAGGTTTGTAACCATATGAATATACTTAGGGGTCTATTCTGCCACTCAACCTGTTTGATTTGTCTTTTAAACAGTTAAACTCTTTCCTAATTTCTATTATTATCAAGTGAGAATCTTTACTAATTTCTGCTATTATCAAGTGTGATCTCAGGTGGATACATTACATTTATTGATCTTCTTGACAATGGTCGGATAAAAGTGACTAGACTATATACAAAGAGCGAGGTAATTCTTTTTCACCTTTAACTGATGATCTTTGATGACTTCCTGTATTTAAAAATTTGAAACTAAATGTAACTTTAATACTAACAATTTTATTGTGTCAATTTATAAGATTACTTAACACTTGCGTCTGTTAGACATTCAAAAAAGAACCCCGCGGCAACGCGCGGGTTCATTTCCTAGTTTTATTTATTACAAATAACAATCTTATATTGTTTCATCTATTTCTAAAACTATTATTTTTATTATGTTATTATCATTATTATTATTATTATCATTATTATTATTATATTATTATTATTATTAGTATTATTATTTCCATTAATATTATGGTTATTATTTTTATAATTAAATTAGCATTATTATTACTATTATTATTATTTGTTTATTATTATTATTATTATTATTATTATTATTATTATTATTATTATTATTATTTATTTTTTTTGTAATTTATTATTATTATTATTATCTTATTATTATTATTATTATTGTTATTATTATTAATTTATTATTTATTATTAGCAAAACTAACTTTATATTAATTCAAAATTACAAGATGTTACAGTCTCCCCAACTTGAAAGAATTTCGTCCCGAAATTAAAATGAAACTATGCGAATAAATACGGGTATTTCTTCTTCATGTGCTCCTAACGTTACCAAGTAAATTCAGCGCCGCGCTTATTCTCCCAACGAACCTTGACGATTGGGGTTGTGGTGGTTCTAGTCTTCTTCATAATGCGATCCATAACTTCAACGGGTTTCTCGACAAAGTGTAATGACTCGTCGATCTGGATGTCATCCAACGGGACATGCAGACCTTCGTCAGCCAGACACTTCCTCAAATTCGAAACATGGAACACAGGATGAATTCCACTAAGGTCGGAAGGTAATTCCAGTTTGTAAGCCACTTTCCCAATCCTTTTCAGAATCTTAAAAGGTCCTATAAATCTTGGAGCCAGTTTACCCTTTCTTCCAAAGCGAACAACACCCTTCCACGGTGAAACCTTAAGAAGAACCATCTCCCCAACTTGGAATTCCAATGGCTTACGTCGCTTATCAGCATAGCTCTTTTGTCGACTTCTTGCCACTTCAAGGTTCTTTCGGATGATAGAAACTTTATCGGTCGTCTCTTGTATGAGTTCAGGACCAGTGATGAGGTTTTCACCAATGTTG
Organism: Flaveria linearis; assembly: GCA_024085815.1. Lineage (NCBI taxonomy): Eukaryota > Viridiplantae > Streptophyta > Magnoliopsida > Asterales > Asteraceae > Flaveria > Flaveria linearis. Next base: position 67,984 of record JABSNV010000426.1, on the reverse strand, counting down.
GTCCAGCAGATTGGTGAACGACATTTTCGACCATAAAGTGCTTCGAATGGTGCCATCTTGATACTCGAGTGATAACTATTGTTATACGAAAACTCCGCAAGCGATAGATGCGTATCCCAATCACCACCAAAGTCAAGGACACACAGGCGTAGCAAATCCTCCAGGGTTTGGATCGTCCGCTCGGTTTGACCATCAGTTTGAGGATGGTAAGCCGTGCTTAGATCTAGTTGTGTACCCAAACGTTCTTGCATAGACGTCCAAAAATACGAAGTGAAACGGGCGTCACGGTCGGATATGATGTGAAGAGGCACCCCATGACGACTTACAATTTCATCAACGTATATACGAGCCAACCTTGATGTCTTGTAAGTGTCACGTATGGGTATAAAATGTGCCGATTTGGTCAATCGGTCAACGATCACCCATATGCTATCATGTCCTCGAGAGGTTCGGGGTAGTTTAGTTATGAAGTCCATGTATATGTGTTCCCACTTCCACATAGGAATCTCGGGTTGTTCAAGTAACCCACTTGGACGTTGATGTTCGGCTTTAACCTTCGTACACGTGAGGCACTTAGCTACATAAGTCGCTATGTCTTTCTTCATTCCAGGCCACCAATATTGACCACGCAGGTCCATGTACATTTTATCGGAGCCAGGATGAATAGAATAACGAGTTTGATGAGTTTCGTCCATGACAAGGGTACGAAGATTATCACGATTTGGAACCCAAATTCGATTCGCGAAGTACATCAACCCATTAGGTTTCGTCTCCAGTTGAGTTAGAAGGTTATGCTCCAGTTCATCCTTCATTCTTCCTTCTTGTTGAATCATTTGTTGAGCCTCCAAGATACTAGACTCGATATCACTATCTATTCTCAAATTTTGCAGCAGTACGGTAGCCTTGTTGACATCTAGTCGAATTTCAGTATTGAATCTTCTCAAAGCATCAAACCACTGTCGTCGATCGCGAATCTCTTGAAACGAGGTCATCTTGTTATGGACTTTACGACTTAGTGCATCGGCTACAACATTGCCTTCCCAGGGTGGTAACGAATGTCACAGTCATAATCATTAATCAACTCAACCCAACGACGTTGTCTCATATTGAGATCTTTTTGATTAAAAACGTGTTGAAGACTTTTGTGATCAGTGTAGACTATACATTTCGTACCATAAAGGTAATGCCTCCAAATCTTCAAGGCAAAAACAACAGCACCAAGCTCGAGATCGTGGGTTGTGTAATTCACCTCGTGTAATTCACCTCGTGACCTTTCCTCGTTGCATAAGAACACAACCAAGGCCTTGTTTTGATGCATCACAATATACGGTGAAATCTTCGTTTCCATCGGGTAGGGTCAAGATAGGAGCATTGCACAGTTTGTGCTTTAACGCTTCAAAAGCTTCTTCTTGTTCGGGCCCCCACTCGAATGGTTTATTCTTTTGTGTCAAGGAAGTGAGTGGCTTCGCGATCCTTGAAAAGTTGGCGATGAATCGCCGGTAATAACCAGCAAGACCAAGGAAAGAACGAATCTCGGTCGGAGTCGTGGGAACACACCAATTCTTCACAGCTTCCACCTTTGCAGGGTCAACGTGAATTCCTTGGCTATTCACCACGTGTCCTAGAAATTGAACTTCCTCGAGCCAGAAATCACACTTAGAGAACTTCGCGTACAGTTGTTCCTTCTTCAACAGATCGAGGATTTGACGGAGATGAAGTTCATGATCGGAATGGGACTTGGAATAAATGAGAATGTCGTCGATGAAAACGATGACAAATTTGTCTAGGTATGGCTTGCACACCCGGTTCATAAGATCCATGAAGACCGCAGGAGCATTTGTTAAGCCGAAAGGCATAACCGTAAACTCGTAATGTCCATAACGAGTACGAAACGCGGTCTTTGGGATGTCATCATCATGATTTCGTAATTGATGATATCCAGAACGTAGATCAATCTTCGAGAATATAGCAGCTCCTTGAAGTTGATCGAACAGATCGTCGATACGAGGAAGAGGATACCGGTTCTTGATGGTCAACTTGTTGAGCTCCCGGTAATCGATACACATACGGAATGACCCATCTTTCTTCTTTACAAATAAGACAGGTGCACCCCAAGGAGAAGAACTAGGGCGAATGAAGCCTTTATCAGTCAATTCTTGAAGTTGACTAGAGAGTTCTTGCATTTCCGATGGTGCAAGCCGATATGGTGACTTAGCCACGGGGTTTGCTCCCGGTATCAAGTCAATTTTAAACTCGACTTCACGTACGGAGGTAAACCGCTAAGGTCATCGGGAAATACTTCAGGAAAGTCTCGTACGATAGGGACATCCTTAAGTTCTTTCCCTTTGACTTTTATGTTGACCACGTAAGCTAAGAAGGCCATATACTTCTTAGTTAACCACTTTCGGGCTTGAGTGCAAGACATGAGTTTAAGTCCTTGGGATGGTTTCTCGTCGAACACTTTCAAAGTATCCCCAGATGGTAACGGTATACGGATACACTTCTCAAAGCAAACGATCTCGGCATGGTGTTTGGCTAGCCAATCCATACCAATGATGACGTCGAAGCTTCCAAGTTCCATAGGAATAAGATCAATGGGAATTCGTGTTTGTTAAGGCTTATGATGCAATCTCGTATTATGGCGTCAACGACAATAGATTTCCCATCGGCGACTTCGACCGTGTAGGGTCTTTTCAGATTAATACGTGATTTAGAAAGTATGGGCTCGAATTCTAACGACACGAAACTCTTATCCGCACACGAATCAAATAATACAGATGCATAATGATCATTCACAAGATACATACCTGTTTGGTAAAAATTTTATTATTGATACGTTGAATACAAAGATAGAAACATCAATGGTACAAGAAATGATTTAAACGGGGTTCAACGTCGTACCATTCACAACGTCATTGCTGACTTGTGCTTGGTTAGCGTTGATATTGAAAGCACGTCCTCGAGCTGGTGGCACATTACCCACAGGGCGAGGGCATTGTGGGCGGAAATGACCAGGTTCCCCACAATTGTAGCAAACACGGTTTGTGACCATAGCGGCGTTGTTAGGCGCACGGTGACAAGTCGCCACCCAGTGACCATATTTACCACATAAGGTACAGATACGGCATGGTTGATTCCCCGGATGATGATATCTACACGTGTTGCACATAGGTTGCGGACCAGCATAGGCTCTAGCCCCAGGCACTTGTGCCACAGGTGCAGGGTAAACAATTCCATCAATAACTCGTCCCAGAGATACCTTACAAAAAGTAAAAGATAGTGTCGCGTTTACATTATTGAGTGATAGACTTGATTATATAGAGAAACATAAACTTATTCACATACCAAATTATGATCATCAAACCAATTTCAGAAGATATATCCCAATATTTGCAAGGAACTGCAAGCAAAAGAGAAATATAAACAATACATAGATGTATACGTCATATACATGAACACTAAGGGAAAACAAAAGTTGTAGCTCTTGAAGTTTATGACACGTGATAATTTCTTAAGGAGGTGGGAGATGAATATATGAACTTCTCAAAAGAGAGTTTAAAATGCTAGAACCATCTGATAGGACAAAATTATTATTAAAAATGACGATACTAACTTCCGGGAATATACACAGATTGAAACATAAGAACCTTGGATTCCCCAGAAACCGTGACATGGTCAAATTTGCTGCTATATAAACCTGACAAGAAACGGCCTTTAATCGACAGTTATATATCCACCTTATTTGTTCTTAAATCGAAGAAAACATTTATAATAGACCAGTTGCGGTGGTCACATGAGGTATGAATGGGGAAACATGCCTTTTGATGAACCACCCAAACTAAGCTAACTTCGTTACTTGAAATCTAACCATTTACTACCCAACTGCCTTACAATACAAATATTAGACCATGGTTTGTGTCAGAAGATTACCAGTGCAATAATGAACACATAGAATGATATTCTAGTAAGAGACAAATCCACAATTAGGGCTGTTTGATTGCGCTGACTGAGTAAGATCTGACTGAGTAAGAAGCTGACCCAGTAAGAGGTTCTGACTGAGTTTGCATCTGACTGAAACTTGATTGTTTGATTTAGTATCTGACTGATTCTGCTGAATGATAAAAATAACCTTACATACATACATACACATAAACAATATATACATATACATACACATCTACATACATATACATCTACATACACATCTACATACCCATATACATACACATACATCTACATACATATAAAAAAAAAAAAGGGCGTACCTGGTGCTGCAAAGAGCTCCCGCGTTTTCGCAGGGTCCAGGGAGGGTCCGTCCCATTTAAGGGAAGATGTACGCGGTCTTTCCCCCACATTTTGTGGGGAGGCCGTTTCCACGGATCGAACCTGAGACCTTTGGTCCCTTAGGAACAGCTTTTACCGCTGCGCCAAGGCCCGCCCTCATACATCTACATACATATCTACACTATATATCTATACTATCAAAGCCTTCCCTCTTACATTTCAAACGCAGATCAACCTTCTACTGCATTCTTCTCCATCCGCCTCTCCCCTGATTCTCTTCCAAAACCCCAACCAGCCAAACCACTTCCTTTTACACCAATCATCAAAATCATCAACCATCTTCATCATCGCACCACTCCATCGCACCACTCCATCGCACCACTCCATCGAACACCATCGTGACCCCAACCGACACCAACCTCATCCCCTGTCGATCGAACACCATCATCGAACCTCCAAATCACCTTTAACCATCACAACACCACCTCCAAATCGAGAGATTGTTTGCTCGATTAGGGCTCGCGCAGGGGGGGGGATGGCGGCGGATGGGAGGCAGCAGCGGTGTGGGGGATGACCGGCGCAGCAGAGGGGCTGGATTAGGGCTCACGGGAGGATGACCGGCGCAGCGGTGTGGGGGATGACCGGCGCAGCGGTGTGGGGGATGACCGGCGCAGCGGTGTGGGGGATGACCGGCGCAGCGGTGTGGGGGATGACCGGCGCAGCGGTGTGGGGGATGACCGGCGCGCAGCAGCGGGAGGAAGGGGGAGCCGGTGAAGAGGAGAGCGACGGAGCTCCGGTCTACCTCGCTGGTCAGTCGAGTCAGTAGCTTCAAAAAAACTGTCTCGGTCAGAGCACAATCCACCCTCGGTCAGACGCTCCGACCCGGTCAGCAAAATATCAAACACCCTGACTCACTGACCGAGTTAGTGGTCAGTGGTCAGCCACCTTGGTCAGCTGCATCAAACACAGCCTTAGCTTCTCCCGGGATTTCCTAACTAAATCTATCTAAACTTATTTTAAAGTTGTTGTCTAAAAGTGAGTATGGTTCAAATTCTAAGTTCAATTATAATAATAAATGTGTAGAGTAAACGAGTAGGTACCATTCACCATTGGAGCTCACCACAAATGATGCAAAATGTTCTGATGTCATGACTGCATTAGAGCCAACAACAGGCACCAAGGCTGCCAATAATGTTCCCAAGACAACCTACATAACAACAGTAAGAGATGTTCATGGAATGAAAAAACTTTGACAACAAAATGGAAGCAAGAGATGAACACTTATGAGCAAATGTTTTTTATGCACGAATGGCATGATCCTCTGTTTCAGAAAAAAAAATACAAAAAGGTATCAAATTCAACTACTGGATTAAGAAACTCATATGTAGACTGTTATTCCAATGAGATAAAAATCTACAATTAGCTTCCACAGAGATTTCCTAATTAAGTCTACATAAGACAATGTTCAATGATAATAATACTAACAACAATGATATACATATACTGCAATTTATGAAAGGACTACCCTAGCTGATTATTGAAATGAAATAATAACAAACAAAAATCAACCCTAATATCCTGCCATATATGAATCATGAAAAGCTAAAAACTGAAGTAAAGTAAATCAAATTACAAAACATATAAAGCTAGTGATAACATTTGATACTAAATAGCCTGCAACAAAAAGGCATCAAAATTGAAAACAGATCAGTTCATACAAATCACAAATAGGCAGTCATGAACGTATCTGTCGATGTTTTGTGATTAGAACGCAAGTACTCCGCTCAACAGGGAAATGAAGAAGCTAGTGAAGAAGACGATGACGTTTCAATAAGCGTAATAGCCTGCAACAGCCCTCGAATTTTGTGAGAATGCGAGAGACTTCGAGTCAATAAACCTAATAACCTGCAACAAAAATTGTCAGAATTCGCAACAGAAATTAAACAGAACAAAAATTGTCATAAAAATCAGAAATAAACTATTATGAACGTATCAAACGATGATTAGATCGACAGAGGAGAAACGAAGGACTGAGAACGCAAGTACTCCGATCAACAGGAGAATGAAGAACACGCTTGCGTTTGCGTGCTAAGGCTTTCTCCGATGGCCGCGGTGGTTTTGTTTTGTGAGAATGGGAGAGACTTTGAGTCAATCAACCTGCAACACAAAATTCAAAACAGAACTCGAAATCGAGAGAAGACGGATTGAGAATCCACTTATCTCCGATTAACAGGAGAATGAAGAGTGCAAACAAAGCGAAATCGAGGGCCTCCGGTGGTTTTCTCCGATGACCGCCGGTGACGGCCGTCGAGAGCCTCCGGCGCCGGTGGTTTTGTCAGACTTGGAGTCAATAGAGTTTATGAAGACACGGGTGAGGTGAGGGCATCTGATTTTATTGATTTAATTTAATTCAATTACTCTTGATGGACACTTTATTGTTCGATTATCATCATGATTACGAATCCCGATTTAAGATTTTCTGAAGGATTCGAAGCTTCCAAGTTCCATAGAAATAAGATCAATGGGGAATTCGTGTTTGTTAAGGCTTAAGATGCAATCTCGTATTATGGCGTCAACGACAATAGATTTCCCATCGGCGACTTCGACCGTGTAGGGTCTTTTCAGATTAATACGTGATTTAGAAAGTATGGGCTCGAATTCTAACGACACGAAACTCTTATCCGCACCCGAATCAAATAATACAGATGCATAATGATCATTCACAAGATACATACTGTTTGGTAAAAATTTTATTATTGATACGTTGAATACAAAGATAGAAACATCAATGGTACAAGAAATGATTTAAACGGGGTTCAACGTCGTACCATTCACAACGTCATTGCTGACTTGTGCTCGGTTAGCGTTGATATTGAAAGCACGTCCTCGAGCTGGTGGCACATTACCCACAGGGCGAGGGCATTGTGGGCGGAAATGACCAGGTTCCCCACAATTGTAGCAAACACGGTTTGTGACCATAGCGGCGTTGTTAGGCGCACGGTGACAAGTCGCCACCCAGTGACCATATTTACCACATAAGGTACAGATACGGCATGGTTGATTCCCCGGATGATGATATCTACACGTGTTGCACATAGGTTGCGGACCAGCATAGGCTCTAGCCCCAGGCACTTGTGCCACAGGTGCAGCGGTAGGTACAAGTTGTTTTTGGGGTTGTTTGGGTGCAGCCACAGCATAGTTGCGTGCCGGTGTAAACTTGCGCTTCTTGTTGTTGTTGTTGTTGTTGGACGGTTCAGCTTTGGTCTCCTTAATGGCCTCACTACCCATCTTTTCCACCTTCTTTGCACCTTTCACAGACATGGTGCCTGCTCGTATATGGTTCTCGGTGAGTTGAGCGGTGATAGTAATGGCTTCTTCTAAAGTTGTGGGTCGGCTACCCACTACAGCATCTTGAATTTTGGGTGGTACACCCTTAATGAACTTCTCGATGTTGCTGGGAACGGTATCGACCATGTGAGGCAGTAATAAACTCAACTCATGATGCCTAGTTGAGTAGGCCAAATGATCACCATCGTTTTGCTTCAAATTCCAGAATTCTTCTTCCAGCTTTTGCAATTCACTTCTCGGGCAGAACTTCGCGATGGCGATGTTCTTGAACTCATCCCAAGAGAGTGCCAAAATAGCATCAGCCCCTCGGTTTCTTTTCTCGCTATTCCACCAGGTAAGTGCCCTTTGTTGAAGCATACTAGTGGCATAACGGACTTTGAGTGCCTCGAGACACTCACAATTGACAAAAGTGTTTTCCATGCTTTCGGACCACTCAAGAAGACCAGTGGCTCCTTCCTTGCCACTAAGCTAGTGGGCTTGCAAGAGCTAAAGTGCTTGAAAGTGCAAGTTTGGTTGTTGCGCACTTTGCTTGCACTATTCTCTCCTTGACCATTTCCATTGTTGCTAGAGTTGGTCATCAAAGTGCTATTGAGTTCAGCAACCATGGTCGGAATGACAGCAGCCATTTGTCGAGCAATCATGGCGGCTAGCTTACGATCGGAACTTCTACGCCTTGCAAGTTGACGAGACATGCTGGACATACTAAAAGTGAGTTAGTTACGGGAATGAGGGTAACAAGGATAGTAGTTTAGACAAAGGCAAGCTAAAGTTTGTAAGGTACACGGAATGGTTCCATTTGGTAACGCATTACCATTTGGAACCGTGGACACGTCAAGGTAAATTGACTCATTTGCCTTAGAGATATGTGTATTTTGACCATAGTTTATCACTCATCCCAGAAATCCCCAGGTAGCGTAACGGTTCCCTCAATGAGATTTATACGAATACGCTTGCCTTAGCCCGAAGGCTTTTTGCCAGGAAATCCAGAATACATGTGTCTATGTGTCACACAATATTTCTTAGGTTCATGAAATCAAAACCTTGATGAGATTTATATAGATTAGACATAACGTCTAAAGATCCAAGTCATAAGCATAAGTATACGATTCCACGTGTCGTCGAGAATAAGATTAAGAGGTTTCATGTTCGGGGAGAGTCTAAGAGTCAAATGTAAGTTTTGGGAGACATGTAGAAATGTTTAGGCAATCCTATGCTAAGGCATCAAATTGCACATAAGGGAACATAGCATTATGTAGCATGCAAACCATACTTTAAAAGATAGAAATATAATTCTATAAGGTTCATGCATTTGCTATAGTCTAGGTCACCAATTCTAATAACCTAATTCCCTATAGTTACGGGCTCTGATACCAATCTGTCACACCCCAACCTTGACGGCGGAATCGTCGAGGTGTGAGGGATAAGATTGTTCACAGCCACATAACGCTATGTTTAAATGTAAATAATCAAATTAATAGTTTCATCAGGAATTACAAACATAAGTCTCAATCACGAAATACATTCAAACAAATATCAAAACATAACATAACATTTCATTTATTTAACTAGGTCCACGTCCTAGTTTTATTGCAAGCTTCAAAAGACCACTTTAAACTTGGGGGTCACCTGAAACATGATAAAAATAAAAGGTCAACTAAAAATAGTTGGTGAGTTTCCAATGTTTTCATACATAATATGAAAAGATTATAAGTTGCAATTCGTGTCATAGGTTATAAGCTAGTAAGGTTATAGAACACATATCTTCACAATCAAACCTTGACTTGATTACAAGTATATAAGATTGGCTAAGTGTATTTGGTTCCCTAGTGCACAAGCATACGGCTCCTAGGAGTCGGCAATACATCGACTTTAGCACCAAATAGGCTTGTCAGGCCCAAAGATCTAAGACGTCGCCAGGCTAGCAATAGTTAATGATTGTAACAAACTATGTATCTCATATAATCACTTACAACATACAAATAACCATGACAAGATATAAAGATGAATTGCAAGTGCTTTACAAGTCTCAAACGTTTATAAGTGTGTAATGTATAAGTATCATGTTTCACCCCAAAATGGTGTGAAATAAAGTAAAAGGGGGCAAGGAAAACTCACTTGGCAAATAAGTATAAGAATGATGATTATTAAGAAATATTGTTAAACGTTCCAACGCAGTTCTTCACAAGGTACCTAGATATATTTATATTTACAAGCGTTGAGTTAATGCTAATATTAAAGTTCTAACGAGAAGCTAGAGTTTTAATGGAATTGTGGGGTTTTGTCCAGTAAATATATTTATATAGTGAAATTGTTTATATTTTGATTAAGTGAAAAGAATTATTCCATTTAATCATTTTTAATATATAAGAGTAATTATATTAATTGATAAGGTTTAAATATAACATACAAATAAATCTTGTAAGCTTTAAACAATATCTAATAATGACTAAAATAACATATTGATCAATAACACTTTATTAACCTAAACTACTAGTTGAAATACGTTTATAAGTAAACCTAAAATAACTCTTGTAAATAATTTGTGAATTTATAAAATATACATTTTATCATGATTAATTTATAATTAAAGATAATATGGAGTCAAGTAACAATTTAACGATTTTTAACTATTATTTAAAGTCTACTTTATAAAATAACTCAAAATTTTACCTTTGTAATTAAATTGTGAAATTATAAGATAAATATATATATATATATACATATAAATATATATATATATATATATATATATATATATATATATCTATATATATATCATGATTATTATTAAAAATAAATAGCTATTTATAATGTTTTATATAACAATAAATTTACAGAAATTATTTGTGTAACATTTTAAATATGAAAAGTTTATAAAATTTGTTTTTATAATTTTTAAGGATTTTTGTGAATTTTTTAGAGCTTTAAAAAGCTTTAAAAAAAATGTTTGAGGTGGCCCGGGGTCGAACCCGGGACCTCAAGTGTAGAATGTGCACAGGGTACCAGCAGACCAAGGCCTAATGTCACGACCCGCCTAAATTCAACTCGCGTTACTCGGATTCCGGAAGTTTCCGGACACATAAAATTGCACTTAGAGCTGCCCGGAAGTCTCCGGAACATCCCACACGACTCCGGAACAATGTAGCAACGTTTGAGCACTCGGAAGCAGCCCTAAAATGGCCAAGAAAGGCCTAGAAGTATCAAGCCCTAGAGCTGCCAAGAAGGCTCTAGAAAAGCCTTGAATACTCCATAGAAATATCATAGATATTTGTCATAGAAATATCTAGATATTACCTTGTAAATATCTAAGATATTTAGTTGTTAGAAATATCTAGATCATGAAAGATCTAGATCCATGGACAAGTATAAATAGGTGATGTTAGGATCATTTGTAATCACCCAAAAACACCTACAAGTCTTATGTAATACTTGTAAAACACTCTTGTATCATCCTTGTAAGCAATACAAAGTTGGTTTGTATTACTCGCTTGCAAACGCTTCCGCATTGTTACTTATATCGTTTGGGTCACAAAGGCTGAACTTAGATCAAATCTAAGTGTCGCACGAGAGTTGAAGAAATCACTCCGTGACAAGTGGTATCAGAGCCAGGTTGGTTCATTCGGGAATGGCAACCGAAACAACCAAACTCGTAACCATGGAAGATAAACGAGGACAAGATGAATCCCAAAAGGGATCAAAGAAGGATCGAGGTACTTCCAAAGATCATACCTTGGAAAAACGAGTCGGTGACATGGAGACAGGTCTTGTTGAGATAGGAACTCAAGTAGACTTGTGTTTCCAACGATTGGATGCTTTGGAGGAAGATTTCAGTGAGCTCCGGGAAGGACTCAAGGCTGCTATGGAGCTACTTCGAGATGAAGTAAAGCTGATGATCAAAGATGCAATCAAAGATGTTACTACCAAGCTACAAAAGGACATGGATGAGCTGTCAAGCGACATGCATCGAAGTTTACTCGGCTTGGAAGCAAAGGTAGTTGATTACAACAAGACAATGGTCACGACTGGAGGTAACGTCGTGAACTTTACACCGAGAGTTGAAATTCCCAAACCATCACCGTTTTTGGGCAAACGAGAAGCTCGGGCGGTCGATGACTTTATCTGGGAAATGGAGCAGTACCTAGGAGGAGTTCAAATCCTGGACGACGCCACCAAAATCAAGACAGCCACTATGTATCTCAAGGATACAGCTGCACTATGGTGGAGACGTCGAAGCATGGACATCGAACGACGTACGTGCACAATTAAAACTTGGGCTGAGTTCATCCAAGAACTCAAAAGGCAATTTTATCCGGTAAATGCTGAGCACGAAGCAAGAAGTCGACTTCGTAAGCTCAAACAAACCGGGACAATCAAGGACTATGTTAAAGAGTTTACAACACTTGTTCTTGAGATACCGGATTTATCGGATAAAGACTCCCTTTTCTACTTTCTCGATGGATTACAATCATGGGCCAAGCTAGAATTAGAACGAAGAAATGTTCAAGATCTTGCTTCAGCCATTGCGATAGCTGAAAGCTTGATCGATCATAAGGAAAAACGACCATATAGGCCCATGAATGAGGAAAGTGACGACGAGAAAGGTGGGGAAGTAAAGCCCAATCACGATCGGAAGGTGGAAACAAGGAAACCACCAAGATATGACAATGAAAAACGTCCTCCAAAGTTCTGTTTTATATGCGATGGACCGCATAATGCTCGGGACTGCCCGAAGAAACAAAGTCTGTAAGCCATGGTGGCCAGGACTGATGATGCACCCCACGAAGACAAGGAGGTTCGTCTCGGGGCAATGCAACTACAAGTATTGAATACTTTAACAGCACATGAGGGGAAGCCGTTAAAAATGGTTAAGTCCTACCCAACGGAACACAAAGGCAACATCACGAACACGGAGGTGAAAGGACTTCGGTTTGTGAATTTGGAAATAAATGGACGACTTGCAAAGGCACTAGTCGATACTGGAGCAAGTCACAATTTCATAACGCGAGAAGAGGCTAAGAGACTCGGCTTAAGAATCTCCACACGAGAAGGATTTCTAAAAGACGCCAATGGTAACACAAAAGCGATCGAGGGAATGTCTTGGGATGTCAAGACTAAGATTGGTACATGGCAAGGCAAGCTGGACTTCTCGATTGCACCATTGGGCGACTACAAGATCGTGCTCGGGATGGACTTTTTCCGAAAAGCAAAAGCCGTTCCAGCAACATTTCTAAACACTTTGTACATCGTCAAAGGCGATCAAGTACACACCGCCATAATGGAGTCTAGCCATCAAGGCAAAACGCTATCCGTCTTACGACTCACGAGAACAAGCCGAGGGTCATGCAAGAAACACGACGAGGACGTCGTGGGTTTAGGTGGGGGAGAATGTCACGACCCGCCTAAATTCAACTCGCGTTACTCGGATTCCGGAAGTTTCCGGACACATAAAATTGCACTTAGAGCTGCCCGGAAGTCTCCGGAACATCCCACACGACTCCGGAACAATGTAGCAACGTTTGAGCACTCGGGAGCAGCCCTAAAATGGCCAAGAAAGGCCTAGAAGTATCAAGCCCTAGAGCTGCCAAAAAGGCTCTAGAAAAGCCTTGAATACTCCATAGAAATATCATAGATATTTGCCATAGAAATATCTAGATATTACCTTGTAAATATCTAAGATATTTAGTTGTTAGAAATATCTAGATCATGAAAGATCTAGATCCATGGACAAGTATAAATAGGTGATGTTAGGATCATTTGTAATCACCCAAAAACACCTACAAGTCTTATGTAATACTTGTAAAACACTCTTGTATCATCCTTGTAAGCAATACAAAGTTGGTTTGTATTACTCGCTTGCAAACGCTTCCGCATTGTTACTTATATCGTTTGGGTCACAAAGGCTGAACTTAGATCAAATCTAAGTGTCGCACGAGAGTTGAAGAAATCACTCCGTGACACTAAGCCGCGGTTGGTACCAGGTTTTAAATCTTAAAACCATTGAGTACAAACCTCCCCCAAACCCGTAAACCCTAGAAACTGGTTCGATCAAATTGAACCCCATTCGAACATTGTAATCGATCGAGGGGTTAGGGCTTTTGATCCCTATATGGAATCGAGTATAAAGGTGGTTTTAATTACCCGAATAGTGATGGACTGAAGACGAACTGAACGAAGAACAGCCGCGACGAGAGGGTGCTTGATTCGAGATGAAAACGATGATAATAATCGAATTAACTTGGCAGTAAGTTTCGTGTGATGACCTCGATGCAAAGCCCTCTGCTAATTTCGTCTCACGTTGCTCGAAAGACGGTCCTCGACTAACTTGTAGGTCCGCGGCAGTGGAGTCGATTGAAGGGAGTGTTTTCAATTGTTTTGAACGAAATTGAAGTCACAGGAGCGTTATAACCGATCTTAAGTGTGTTAGTGCGATTTCAATTTGATTATTATAGTTCGTAGTGCGATCTGAGGCCTGTAAAAGTGGCCGACATCGCGTGGAGAGGACAGGGACGAATCGCACTCAGATTCTCGAATTAAACTATAGGCATGCGTTCGAATCTTGCATATGAAGCTGTCAGGGTGTTTGTCTTGATTAAAAATTGAGTAAATTGGCCGCTGCGGGCTCGCCGGAGCCGATGGCCGGCGGCGAGGTCTCCGACGGGGAAAAGGGGGCGGTTTGGGTGTTTGAAATATTTACACAATGGTCCCTGTTCTTTCTAATACTTTTTATTTTTGACATAATTTTATTTATTACAAATAACAATCTTATATTGTTTCATCTATTTCTAAAACTATTATTTTTATTATTGTTATTATCATTATTATTATTATCATTATTATTATTATTAATATATTATTATTATTAGTATTATTATTTCCATTAATATTATGGTTATTATTTTTATAATTAAATTAGCATTATTATTACTATTATTATTAGTAATTATTATTATTATTAGTTATTATTATTATTATTATTATTATTATCATTATTATTATTTTGTAATTTATTATTATTATTATTATCTTTATTATTATTATTATTATTATTATTAATTTATTATTTATTATTAGCAAGCTAACTTTATATTAATTCAAAATTACAAGATGTTATAATATTATTGGCGAATCACTATTTGATTTATGGTTGTTTAAACTTTGGATGTTGTATTTTGTTTTGGTTTATGGTTGTTTAAACTTGGGTTGTTGTATTTTGCTAAATTGGACTATGTTTACTTGAATGGTATGTGTTTGTAGTTTTATAAATATTTGGAACTTTTTTATATTTTTTTAAATATTTATGACGTCATCCGGTTCGTAGTCTGGTCCGACCGGTCTGACCAGTGAACCTCTAGGCCGTCCGGTTCGCTTTCCGCTCCGGTTTTGAAAACATTGTGTGTTTTTATAGGTTTGTTTTGTAGGTTTGAGGTTTGGGGATGGGGTTTTTCTTGTGAGTTTTTTGGTTTCTTGACACATCTTTTTGATGGATGTTTGATTACGTTCATTTATAGTATTCGTTGGCGTTGTCTTTCTCCGGGTTCCTACTTTATTTCTTTCGTTATCGATACCCTGTTAAGGTTTGGGTTTTCTTTTTGTTTGCTTTTTTTGGGGCTTTGATTTTCGTCAGTTTTTTCTATATAGGACTGTGTCGCGCTTTGATTTCGTCTATTTTGTTTATGGTGTTGAACTTTGATTTAGTTTTGGGTTCTGAATGTTCTTGTGTGTTATGAATTTGAGGTTTTGGTGTGTTTTACCTTGTGTATTTTGCTGATTTTATGGTTTCAAACCTTCATTTTGATTTTGATTTAAGGTTACGTTAAAACTCACATAGCCGCGGCAACGCGCGGGTCTCAAACCTAGTTTTATTAAATATATAACTAGATCCTTTGACCGTATTTAAAACTTATTTTAGTTAATAAAATATCTTTATTATTTTTTTAAAACTTTCATTTTAAAAAATGTTTTTTAACTTTCGTATTAAAAATATGTCAAGAGACATTTCGTTCTAAGAATATTGTTTTTGAAAAATATCATTTTTAATAAAAATCTCATTAGTTCAAAACAACGGGTTTTAGTTATCTTTGTTTTATGAATATTTTCATATTTATTAAAAATTTTCTTTGACAAAATATCATTTTTATAAATATCTCATCGTTTAAAAACTTCGAGTTTCAATTATTGTTTTAGGTTTTTTTAATCATGTAAAACCTTTATTTTTAAAAAAAAGATTGGTTTTAGAATATTCATATGTGTAGAAAGATATGTAAATTCATAGTTTCTAAAAATCTTTTTTTTCCAAAAAAGTGTATTTTTTAATTAAAATGTTTAGTTTTTAATTAATAAAAATGTGTTTTATAAAAAATATTAATTTTAGAAAATTTTGAAATATTTAAAATAAGAGAAAAATATGCATGAGTGAGCTAATTAAACGCTTTCAAAACTTGATTACTATTTTTTAATATTTTCTTTAAGTATCACCACTATTGATACGAGCCATTGCCCTTCAGTCATTTATACATCCCCTAGAAACATCTATAAATTATTATTTAGTTAAGTTATATTTTAACTTGTTTGGATTCTAAGTTCTAGTTATCGCATGTTTCCGTAGATAATAAGATGAAACTTTATTAATATGTTACATGTTAGGTAGTCATAGACTTAATACTCTATTCCTCGAGCATTTTCGACTTATAGTGGCATCAATGACATGACACTTTTCGTGATGGTGTTTATATAAAGTTCATGACGTTTCTCTTAACATGTTAGGTTGTACTTTGGCTACATTTATATAGGAGACATGGATTGATACTAGTTCTGTTCGGTTCCATTCAAAGGGATAGAACCATGTGCGTACGCCCCACATACCATCTTATTTTGATGCGTGGTTTAGCTAACTATGCAACCCTCAGTTCAGTTTCGGTTGTTTGTACTTTCTTACAATACATGACTTGTTTATTTATATGTATTATCATGTAAGTCAGTTTAGTATCAGATTCCAAATATATGTTTAAATCAATCTCTCTTATCAATAATAAGTTCAACATGTTCCTATTATCAATAACATGTTCTGTTCTATATCAGATATTAGTATTATATGTATAAAATTAGATTCCAGATTTAGTATCATAAGTTAGGTTTTTATGTGTTCTATTAACAGTTGTGTTTATGTTACGACTTGTTTCGCTTATCTGTCTCATTATTACTACTATTATTACTTCAATTAATGGGTAATTTTTGGCTCCGCCATGGTTTTTTATTATGTTTCATCATTTATATTCCAGGTAATCAGGGAAATTTGGGGATTAAGTGAGGAGAGCATTGAAGAACAAGAAGTTTTATTTCAATACCCTTATTGACATAAGATGAAATTACTTAGATTATTAATCATGTGGATGTGTCACCGTTATCCATGTATCGGCTTGTAAGGCCCCGCTCACCGGGCGCCTCACTGTTGGTCATCATTACTCGTAAAACATTCATTTAATACATGATCATAACATACGCAGCGGAATTAATAAAATATACATTCTCATTTCATCATAAAAGCTGTTACATCATTGTCTTGATTACAAAATACAAGCTTTTCTTTACATTGCTTAACTATACTATGATTGCTGCTGATGCATATTCCTCAGCAATCATATGGTCATACAGCGACCTCTACCGAAATAAGAAAATATATTTTTCTTCATAAAGAAGATATTAAATTCAAAAATATATAAAGGAGATTTCTTGAGTAATCTCGTTGATTCAGATCCTCAAGAAATCTCGTAATGGCAGGCAACGTGACTTGTTGCGTGCGTTATGGGCCCGCAACACGTGACGTTGCAGCATTACAAAATGGAGAATGCCCTCCCAAAAGAGCTGAGTAGCCGCCTCGTGCCATCCTCAGCAACACTACCTGCGAACTGGAAAACACATAAAGTAAGCGTTGCTGAGTGAGTTCTAGTTTTATAATAAAACATACTTTCATTCTCATTAACTGCTCTTTCATATATGTGTTCACACATCATACGTACACGTAGATAATATTATTATTATCTCATCATTCGTTACATACTTTCATTTGTGTACTCTTCATCATTCTCATCTACTTTCATACATACATACTTCACATACTTTCGTACGTACTTTACTTTCATTCATACATTCATTACTTACGTTCGAACATTCATTACATTCATTCATACTTTCTTTACTTTCGTTCGAACGTTCATTACATTCAGTGACATGTACAATACCCCACTTTCATCATACATACTACTGGTGCTGGACCTGTGGTGGTTAGCCACGAACGTTGTGCACAAAGCTGATCCAGTCACCTGGGGTAGATACATGCACCACTTAACTTTCACTTCACTACTAACATACGTTAGCCGAGTCTCTTGCAGTGCGCGACTGCTCACCTCAGTGACAATCTTATGATTGCCTGCTAACCGAGTCTCTTGCAACACGAAGTTGCTCACCTCATTGTCAATCTCAATGATTGACCCGATGTACATCCTTCGGGTAGCTAACCCGTACACCGTTGAGCTAACACCTGCCAGGGGTGTGCACCTCCTTCATTTGCTTGCAAGCCTTTCTTACTTTCTTTCATTAATGCATGCATTCATTCATCATGTTCCTTCTTTCATTATCTTTCACTTTACGTTTTTAATACATTCGTTTCTATCGTTCATTCGTTCGCGTAAAGTTATTAAAGATAAAACACATATACATAAGGAACATACATACTTACATATCATCAGTATCACCATTATCATGGCAACATCATACTATCATACATACATCATACTAGCATACATACATCATGCATACACTTCTACATTCACGCACACCAGCCCTGTCCGGGCGACTGAACTACCACCAGTCGCATGTCCTCCATGCGACTGGGCCATGCGATTGGGCTATCATGCGAATGGGTACTCATACGTGCGATTGAACTTCCTTCCGTACGACTAGACACTATGCGACTGGGCTATATGCGACTAACTCTTAACAGTACGACTGAACTACTCTGCGATTGAACCTATGCGTCCGAAACTCTCAGTCGCATCACCTATCGTGCGATTGAGACTCAATCGGGCGTCTGAGCCTCAGTCGGGCGATTGGACATCGACTCATACTCAATCGGCCGAATGGCCCTTCAGTCGCATAACCCTAACTGGGCTGCGACTGGAGTTCATCACGAACAGCAGCCGCGAACCAACGCACCCAAACTCATCTTTAACCCATTTATAGCCCAAATCTACCCTCCCAAGTCTCAGGGATTCATACTAGGACATCATACAAACATATACAAGTCCTACTTCTCACTATAAACGCATTACTCAAATTTACCCAAATGGGTCAAACTTACACTTTTACAAAACTAGGGTTTATATGTGATTCCAGCCCCAAAATCAGTTAAAAACATGTAAATGAGGGGTCCTAGAACTCACATTGTCAGGTAGAAGTTGATGAGCTTCGAATTAGCTTGCTTCTCGACAATCGGGCAGCACCTTCCCCTCTTTCTTTCTCTTCTCGGTCTCTTTCTGCTCTCTGTCGCCCTTTGCTCTCTCTCCCCGACTGAAAATGGGGAGGGGAATGGAGCTGCTCCATTTTTATACCCACATCTCAGTCGCATCTGGTCCAGGGGCGACTGGACCTTCAGTCGCATCAACACCATGCGATTGGACCCCAATCGCACGTGTTCCATTCGGCTCATACTTCATTCGGGCGATTGAACTCCAATCGTGCGGTTGAGCTCCAATCGGCCGAATAGCCATGCGGTTGAACTTCAATCGCATAAATCACAGGTGACTGAAGCTCAGTCGCATCACATGCTGAGATGTCAAACTTCCGGGTGTTACACGGTTGGTGTTAAGGACATTGTGCTGAAGGCTTGTTCTAGATCGAAGGGAGTGAAACTAACATAAGGGGATACAAGATTAAGAGGAGGTATTGGACAGTTGAGAAGTGGATAAGGACATGGTGTGAATACGCCCTAACACTGATAAGTGGGATGTTAAGGGGCATACTATGGAACACGCGTACGAGATTAAGAGGAGGTATTGGACAGTTGAGAAATCCAGGGCTAACGAGGAGTATGAGACTCAAGCCCTGGATTTCCACCACCACGGCCTTTGTTATTTCAGCCACCGCACACCCTTAACCCTGACCACAACCCTATGAATTATGGTTGTAGTCGATATTTATAACTTAAAATAAAATCTTGGATAATCTGACAGTCGAGTGATCACTTTCATATTGAACTTATTTGATGGTTCACCCGAATATTTTAATCAGATTCAACTCAGATGTCGATCAAGATCAAAGTACGAATTTTGTATGTGTTTTTTGAAATAAAAGGAAATTCAAGGGTGACCAAATTTTTTTATAGACAACTCGATTTCAGGGATGGTGAAAACTATCATTTGATGGTTATTATTTCCAATTCAAAATGATTAAAATTGAGCCTTTTTTTTCACTCGCCTTGTTTCCTAGTCTCTTTCTAGGTTTTCTAGCAACCTTTGATGCAAGGTTGTATGCAGAAGATCATCCGATAGGCTGGAGAATTAGAGCAATATCGGCTGCAGAGGTTGAAGGAGGGTTAGCTTTCCTAATCCCTTCCAAGGCTTCATAAAAATTCAACAAAGGGTAAGTCTGTTAGGTCATTAGGGCAATACCCTCCTAAGATTCAATTAAGCGTGTAATAAGTTAGAGAACTAGTTGCTGATTTGTCATGGATTTTAGAAAGGAGGAGGAAGAGATTGTAGTATTAGGTTTAGCTTTGGGTGTAATATAATTGATAACATAAGAAGCACGACAATGTGTTTTAAATAACTCAGCGAGGGACGTATATTGCCCACTTTCCAACCCAAGAGTGATTGGAAATAAAATTATGAATGTTAGTCGCATAATAGCCGGATATGATGTTTAAAATCCATGTAGAAAAGAAAAGGAGAAGTAGCAAAGACACATGTTATAGTATAACAAAAAGAGAATAAGCAGAGACATTGGGTATCACCGAAGGAGACATGATATCGCTAGAAAAGGATGGCTGATTCAGGGCAGTAGGCACCTAGGGTTTAGGTGATCAGAGAAGGTTCTCATACCATGTTGGTTTACTAAAGATTCTTAATAAGTTATTCCTTAATCTTAACCGTGTGTGTGACCCGACTGAAGAACTGGAACCCATTTTCATTCCTGACAAGTACCTTGTTAGATAATGAGATGAGACTTTGCCCTATATCCTATATCACTGAAGAGTCATCAGATGCTAAGATGGTAACTTGAAGTGCAACAACCAAGTTTGATAGTTCAAATGGGTTCACATCTACGAGATAGACATGATGGGAAAGATTATAGATGAGTGGCCCTAGGCAAGTATGGTGTAGTGGGCCGAGAAGTGCCTTGACATGGGCTAACCCACCCAGACTAAGTTGCCTAAGGACAAGAAAGAACAAGCCACCACAAGACCTACTAAGGCGTCTGAACACGGGTAGCCTCGATGGGTCAAGAGGAGCCTCCTTTGCTAGCAAGAGAACATTTATGTTAATTAGGCCAGGATCCATGATCCTTGATCCTGAAGGTGGTCGATTACTAATTGTGTTCATCGGATCGGATAACGGATTATTCTGATCGGATTATTCGGATCGGATTATTCGGATTTGAAAATTTCATGATCCTATCCGAAATTCAATCCGATCCGAATCTATCCGAATTCAATTCGGATCGGATTCGGATATATCCGAATTTATCCGAATAATCCGAATAAACCAAATAACAATTTTTTTTCTTTTTTTCTTCTATATATTTTTTCTAATTTTTTATTCTTTCCATTTTATAAGTTGCTAATCACAATAAAAGATATACAACTAAAAGATAAAATTTGACTTGTATACAAATTCAAAATTTAGAACATAATAGGTAATTGTATAAAACCCGAATATTAGAATCTCTAATCTAGAACGGCGATCGATTATTGCATAATTATTTAGGATTATGACTAAAATGTGTAAAGATTCTTGTGTATTGAGTTGAAAACATAATATATAGTTGAGTAATGAGTGTTGGGCTAGAGATATAGTTGAAGTCTTATTCAGATTAATATGATATCCGAATAATCCGAATAACCCGAATAAAAAAAATGTGATATCCGAAATCCGATCCGAAATCCGAATAAGGAATTCGGATTCGGATGAGATCCGATCCGAATATCCGAATAAGGATTCGGATCGATTTATTCGGATTCGGATACGGATCGGATTTCGGATATTTTCGGATATCGGATTTTTTGAACACCCCTAGCCAAATGCATAAATCTTGTTTATTAGAATAATTGTGTGATCAAATTGTGTTTGTCGTAAATGAAGAAACCCAAATTACATGAGATAATTTACTGAGCACTAGTGTTCAAAAACAAATGGAAGGTAGGAGAAGATCATTGTTAAAAAGAAAGATGCTACAAGATTTACAAGAAAAACTCGGTACTTAACTCAATTAAAATACTTCAGGTTTCAAAACCAAAATCTATTGTTCGTAATCAAGAACTAATCAAACATACATAATTGTTTTCAATTGATTTGAGAATAGGGATTTGATAAGCTTTCAATATACATAGATCAACACACTCACTCGATTGTCCGACCCCCTATTTAACCATTGTGAACCTGCACCTTCTAATCGATGCAACGATTATAGTATAATTGTTCCAAGATAATAAGTTAACATAAATACCCCTTAATTAATTACAAGTACGTGAGAGACTCCACTAGACTTTCTATAATAGCTTAAAGATCTTAGATTTAAAAGTAAAATGCTTTCGCAATGTGATGCTCCGTTGACATTGAAGCTTGGAGTGTATAAATTCTAGCTAAAAGGAATGTGGTAAAATAGTAATCTAGACATCAATATCTAAGTTATATCTAGTCATGACAGTAAGTTACTAAATGATTTAGACATTGGTGATCAACTGCTTTTGTTGGGTGTAGGCTTCGTATGGTAAAACTAAAACAGTTGGGCTCGACCGACCCAAGCTCTAAATAGATAATTAGATAATTAACTAAAGAGATTAACTCTAATTGTATCCTATAAATATATCTCTTTGTACTTGTAATCATAATCATTTAATAAAGTCCAACAAAAACTATTTAACCAGCTTTAGTCATGTCATGACCTTAGACTTGGGGTTTCCACAACCCTATGCTATCATTTCTTATCACCGCCCATTTCTTATCACCGCGCATGACAAACACACGTCAAAAAGCTAGGGTTCACGCATACGCCTAACACATTACCTAGAAGGACTTATCTTATCAATACCCAAAATTCTTTACATATTCTATTTTTTGTGTCAACCACAAGGTTAAGACACCAACATTAATTATCCGCTTCTCACCATACCCAGACTTCGTCCCGTGACAAATTTGTTCATTCAAACATGATCATTCCTGGATCATAGCAATAATATCCATCCTAATCATTTATCTACTGGTTTGGTTTCTTCTAAAAACCCTAGTTTACCCGATAATCTATGAAGATGCATAATGTGAAGGTTTCATAACTTTACCATGGTAGATCTAAGCTCACGATCATTTTTTGACGTCTATGAATACACCACCGAGCGATTCGACACTATAGTAGGGTTTCACATGCCATTCACATGCTTATAACATGTAATAAGTTGTATTCATAAGGATTTGGGACTTACTAAACCAAACCGAGCTCCCAAATTCGTTTCTAAGTCAAACGAATGTCTACGAGTGTTTCTACGAACCCCAATCGTCAAACCGAGCCTTATATCACGCGAAGATCTTAAAGAGAAAGTTAGGATCATCTAGAGAGAGAAAGGAGAGCAGATAGAGAGTGAGATGAGTAAAAATAGGGAAAAATCAGGTTTTGGGGTTTAAATACCCAATATGCCCGAACGGCTTCATCGCGGACCGCTACGCCAGCCTTGAAGGTCTGCTACCGTCCTAGAAACAGAGTATTCGCATCTTTCAAATGGAATATCCGCATCATGAAAAGGAATATTTCTTGCAGACCGTTAAGCCCAACCATGGTAGTTCGCAACCACCATGGCGAACCGTCACCTCGAACCCTTGACGGTCCGCTGTGAAACCCAATCTTCTGGTCTCGATCCACGATCAACGTGGCGGACCACTACGATCAATCAATAGGACCCATAGCAAACGTTTCCGTTGCCTTAGGAAATTTTCATCCTTGACCCCTCCATACGTGTTCCCAATTTGTTTATTCACATGTTAACCACCCACCCATTAAGTTGAGGGGTCACACTTTTGAGATTTTAAAAGATGAAAAGTAGTTAGAAACAAGTATGCTATGTTTAATGAGAATTGAGTTATACAAAAACATAAGCATAACAAACTCACATGTTTAGAAAAAGCTAGTTGGATCTAAAGTTACTGCTAAAAACAAACAACAAAGCTAGTTACTCAACCAAATGCTAGAACTAGGAAAAAAGCAAGTCCAAATTTTGACTTTTTTCTAATAGTATTTCTTCCTAAATGGACAAAAATTAAGATTGTTCATTTAAAATAGTTTGTTTGTATAAATATGCATCTAAAACTATTTTAAATCAATTTTTTTGTAATATTTTATGTCAAAACTAAAATGTAAAACTGATTCCGTATAATTATTAACAAGTCAAAAATGTTGAAAGATTTTCAATAATAGCAAGTGAAAATCTAAATGATTCATATAGCAAGTCACTCAAACATGTATGGTTCATCATTTGAATCAATTAACAAATATTAAATTTTTAATGATGAAAGGAGCAAAAAGAACATGTTTCAGGTGAAGGTAATTCAAGCGAGTAGCACAACCAGATCCAAGAATTGGTAACTGTTGTCCATTACCAACAAATATGCGCTTAATAGATGCTACAGAACGAAAGTTGGAAAACATACCTGGATTGGCTAAAAGATGTTGAGTAGCTCCTTTATCCATAAACCATGATGGTTCACAACAGTCTAAAGACATAGCCTGGAAGGCGGCACCTAATTTAGTGGGCTCCAATGGATTTGCATCGGCTAAATTGGCATATGGTTGTTGGCGGGAGGCTGCCGGAACAGGGGGTTTGGTGGCTGAGTGGGCTGCCAGCTGTTATTTTGCCAAGGAGCCCAAGGGGATGCCCCCGGTTGGGTAGGATATGGGCAGGGTGGGGGTGCAGACCACTAGGGAGCCCATTGTGGTTGCTGAGTTGGGCCAGAAAGTGCAGCACACTGATTTTGAGTGGGGCCACGAGACTGGTGTGGGCGAGGATGCTGATTTGATAGACCATGTTGAGTGCTCATGGAACGTCTTTGTCCAGCTTGGCCACTCCCACGGTTGTTACGGTAGTTTTGGTTGGAAAATTAGAATGTGTGGTAGGGTTAGGTGTTGGTGGAGGCTGTGATTCATGAAAAGCAGCAGCATCAACAAGAGGTTTGGTGTCCTGGTGCATATCGTTGTGCTTCAAATTGATGTAGATACGTACTTATGTTATAATATTCGCGTAGGAGGCCACAAACCAATTGTAAAACAAGCCCGCTTTCACTGATGGGACTATCAACATTTGAAAGATGATCCATTAACTCTAAGTTTTTGGCAGTAAAGTTTCAAAGATGGCATTGATTTCAGCTACAGATTTGTGAAGGAATTCTCGAGTGCAGCGGCTCTAAAGCCCTTATTATTCAAAAAAATATTTTTAGGCGATTCAAAGCTTCTAGAGCAGTAGAGTCTGGACTGAGGACACGAACGAGAAGATCATCAATAGTGTTCCGTAGATCCACTGTAGCACAATGGCATCAATCTCATTGGTCAAATGTTGGGTCTTCACGAGCATGTGGTTTGGTTCCTTTGATGTGATCAAGTACCTTATAACCACAAGCATGTAGGTGAAATAGTTCCCAGAGGAGTATGAGAATTTCGTTCCGTCTAATACCCGTGTGGAGAGAAGTTATCTGAGTTTTGCTAGAAGGTGCTTTTGTGCAGTCAGCCATGGTGTAGATCAAAGGGTGATGGCTGGGTGTCGAAGGATAGGAGCATGGGAAAAAAAGAACGATGATGGCTGGGTGTCTGTAGAACAGGGGCATCGGCTGATTTTTCCAGGGTATAGAGCAGGGAACCCTAATACCATGATAAGTATAGAATTCTCCTTGATCTCCAGATAGAATACAAGAAGATTGCCTAACTTCTAATAGAATCCCGAAATATATATAAAATATAATATATAGTCACGATAACTAAGTTAGTTAATGGGTCAAACAGGTGGTGGCATCCAATCACCCCTTCTAAGATGCGCAATGTCGTTTAGATATGTATATATTACAATGTAGTCAGATCAATGTGTGTGACTAATATACAGAGGCTACTCTATATATTATTGTGATTATTTCCTCCAAGTATATTGACAACAAACTTCAATATACATATAACAAAAGATATATATTCAACAATTGATTAAACGAAATCATATTAGTTACCTGGAATGCTTTTTTGCTCGTCTTCAATGGGATCTCTCTATGTGTCTACAAAATCATCATTGGAGCTATCTTGTAAACAAGATATGTTTGCTTCTGCTGAAAGAGGTTCTCAAGCCTATTAACATACAACATTAGAAATCAATATATATAGAATTAAGCTACATGGCTTACTTGAACTCATGTCAGGTTGATATAGGAACAAACTTTGTTAGGGAAGCAATAGGGAGGGAGTGAATAAACTTCAAAGATATGCCATATATAATGCAATTGACAAAGATAATGTATTTAATTACTTCACATAAGGTAGATTTCATTCATATAAGGTATATTCGCATTTCAATTCAGTTTAACCATTAACCATTAGATATATTCGCATTTCAATTCAGTTTAACCTTTAGCAAAACATGCACAATATATCAGTTTACCATCAGATCTAGTCGTGCCTTAATTTAGTTCAACTTCTACTAAAACATATTATGTAACATCAACACATCAATCTATTATTAATGCATCCAAAACTATAAAATATGTATGCAACTTACATAAAATGTAATGTTAGAAAATGAACAAGAACTGAACCAAAATTCATAGACCTGCAATAAGCCTTAAGCATCCATAAAAAGAAGAATATAATAAGATGACTACGCATATGTGAGTGGGGAGACAGACAATAAGCCTTATAAATTCCAAATCCAACATGACTCTTTACCGGTTGGACTAAATGATTTAGGATCTTTGTCTTAAAAGTGCAAACTTTCTTTATGCATGAAAAAAGATAGAACTAATCATATGAATCTATCCATCCTTTTATTCAATAAACGTGTAGAATTAATTTAGAAGTATATCTTCATACTTCATATCTAAGCCATGTGAAAGTCACAAATTATTTGATCAGAAAAAACGATTACGCACCGTTCACCATTGGAACTCACCACAAATGATGCAAAATGTTCGATGTAATGACTGAATTAAAACCAACAACAGGCACCAAGGCTGCTGCCCATTAATAATGTTCCCTGGACAACCTGCATAACAACAGTAACAGATGTTCATGAAATGAAAAGAAATCTTTGACAACAAAATGGAAACAAGAGATGAACACTTATGACTAGATGTTTCTGTGCATGGATAGCATTATCCTGCATTATCCTCTGTTCTCTGTAATAAAATGCAATTAGGTACATGGTCTGTCACATAAAGAAACAAAAGCTTATCCACATACCAGGTACAATCATCAACCAATTCCAGAAGTAATATATCACATTCTCTGTAAGAAACTGCAATTAGTTAAGTAAAAAAGAAATATAAACAATACACAGAGGCAAACGGCAGCATAAGAGGTATTAAAATGTACAGCTCTTGAAGAGGGGGGAGGGTGGGGGGATCAATACTAGAACCAATTGAGAGGATAAAATTATAATAAAAATAAAGGTATTGATAACTTCAAAGATTGTATAGATTGAAACATCATGACATTGGGTTACCTAGAAATCACCTCATGGTTATATTTGTGGCTATATAATCCTGAAATGAAGCACCTTCTAATGCATGGTTATATCCACCACAAAACATTTACAACAGACCAGTCATGGTGATACACAATAAGTCACTAAGAATCGAGTAACATGAAGAAAGAACCACAACTCTGTTTTTGTCTTCAAAAAAAAATACTACTGCAGTAATAAACACAGACTGTTATTCCAATGAAATGAATAGCTTCTCCAGAGATTTCTTAACCAAATCTACAGAGTCTATGTTCAATGATAATAATAACAATGATATACATATACTACAATTATGAAAACACTACCCTAAATATTGAAGTGAAATAATAAACGAACAAAACTTATCCCAAACATCATGCGTGTTTAAATCACATCTTTGACCACTCAAAGTCAACATACGAATCGTGAAAACCAAAACCTAAAGTAAAGTAAAACAAATTAAATAAAGCGGAACTTGAGTAACTCTGTAATTAAAATAACTCAAATAAGGACTGAATTCATGAATAAACTGCAACAAAAACGTATCAAAACTGAAAACAGATGAGTTTACACAAATCACAAAGAGGCGTAATGTATCGATGTTTAGTGATTAGATCAACAAAATTTACCTGGAAAAGACGCATTGAGAACGCAAGTACTCCAGTCAATGTTTTCAACAAGAATGAAGAACACGATGACGTTTTAAAAGCAAGCCTCCTGTAACAAATAACAGAACAGTTTATACAAACGTAATCATAAGCCACAACAGAACAGTTTATATATCGAGAGAGAAGACGGATAAAGTACTCCGATCAAAACGCGTAATGTAGAGTCGAAGGCGGTTGTTGAGGTTTTCTCCGGTAACGGCCGTCGAGAGCCTCCGACGGCGGTGGTTTTCTCGTGCGAGTCAATCAACCTGCAACAAAAACGTATCAAAATTCACAGTAGAACAGTTCATTCAAATCACAAATAGGCTATCATATCGTGAATGTATCAATAGATGATAAGATCCACTGAGAAAAGACGGAGAATGAAGAACAGAATGACGTTACAAAACGCGAAAATATAGTCGAAGACCACCGGTGATATTGAGAAAGTGAGAGGAAGTGAAATTTTAGGCGAAGGCATCCTGTATTTATTGATTTACCCCTTGTGTGTGATTGGAGGAGGTGGTACACGTGGATATGGTTATTTGGTTCCATTAATTGATTTTTTACCGTGTTCAAGATATTACCGTTATCGTCATCATTACGAATTATGATCTAAGATTTACTAAAGGATTCGGTCGTATTTTAAGCAATCACGTTCACTACGGTAATATTGTTTTGGGTTTTTCGTATTGCAAGTGCAACACCCCAACCCGACAAGGCTGACGTGTCACTAATACGGATATCAAATCAAAAACCAATCCATGATTTTACAGAAACGGTTAGACGAAATAACTTCAAATACACTAAATAATCCGAAAGAACCTAATTAAGATGTTCAATACATCAATTAAAATAACAGATAATCTTGGTCTTCAATTCACTCTTCACTGGTTTCCCGGATTACCCTGTTGACCTGACGTGCATGAAAACAAAAGCACGCCTGAGCATAACGCTCAGTGAACGGAATAGCAGATAACAAAATAAACAGACATGGTGATAATCAAAGAATCGGCAGACATCAAAAATAAACAGACATGGTGATAATCAAAGAATAGGCAGATATCAAAAATAAACAGACATGATGATAATCAAAGAATCGGCAGATATAAAAAAAAAATAAACAGACATGGTGATAACGGAGAATCAAAGATCATAAAATATATATGTCAAACAGAACATAACAGCATAAGACATATATCAGATAGAACATACCCCGAACTAATAATCATATCATATAATAACTGAACAGGGGGAACACAGGTAGCGAGCCCGTGAACCAATGTGAAATGGAGTATGGGCAGACATACAAACCATTCACCAGAGTCCTGAATGGAATGGTGTGTAACCATCCATCAGGAAATAACAGAACTAACCTAGGATCGATCCATACGCCTCTGAGTAAATAATAATATAACCAGACATGATTTTAGAGTCCTCTTTAGAGACGCCGTGATCTCAGCTCACCGCCACGGTTGGTGCCACGTTATCGATGCCGCAATAACGCGTCTTGGTCACCCCCAAGATAGGGAGAGCTCGGGTAACAAATTCAGAAATATATAGTAGTCAAGCTACTTATAATGGAATCAAAAGCAAATTATCTATGTATGACAGGAATCAAAACTAGAAATGAACGGAAATCAAATACGAGACAGAAATCAGGAATCTGTACTGCAAAGTAACGGAACCAAAAGTAAATACTTATGATAACAAGGAAACAGAATCCGTACCTTATACACGAATGACAATAATCAGAAACAAAGTCTAGGCTCAGTTAATGCCGCGAGAACCTACGATATTGTAATTCAAGTTATCGTTTAGATTTTCTTATTTCAGATTGGGAAAATTTCAGTTCTGCCCCTGTCTTTTCGCACTCGTTAAAAATACTAAACGACATTTAAAAATTCTTAAAATCTCCAGTTTACTAGATTAGTGATTTCTAAACAACTTTCATTTAGAAAATTTTCTGATTTGGATTACCGAAATATGAGAAAAACGTGGATCTTTACAGCTGCGCAGAACTGCTAGCTGTTACGAAAACGATCGTTTGGAGGTCTAAACGAATGAGTTTTCGATGTTTTATATATCAACAGATTCGTTTTTCGACGAACTTCGTCATGGACGTAAGGTTTAACTGATTTGCATCTGTTATGAAGAAGTTATGGCCTCTGTAAGTTGGCTGTAAAATACTAGCCTAAGTCAAGGGTATTTTGGTAAACCGTAAAATTATTTCTAGTTAAAATACGTCCGTTACAGGTCTGGAAATATTTTTATAAATAAGTATAAATCATGATTGACTTCTGAAAAATTTGGCTAATCATATTATGAATCCGTTTGTCATTTATAAAATCACATCCCAAAATACTTATAAAAACTAGTTAAACGTGTGACTTGTTTAAAATGCTCGGTTAAGGTCTAAATCTTAATTTAGTCAAAATACTTATATTTCCAGTAGCTAAAACAATATCAAAATAGGTTCATATCAAGTTTACTAAGTTAAGCAAGGAAAATATGTTTAAAACGTAAACCGAATTAAACGAGTACTTATGCAAATGGGCATCCTATGATCAAAGGCAATGAACTAGAATACTAATTAGGATATCTAAGATTCAAAGATAACATAATGGCTAATAACATCTTAATGATTCTCACTATTTAAAGTTTATTTTTATAAAAATAACTAATTATAATATTTGTTAATATTTATATATACGAATTGTTAAGGTGTTTAAATAAATAAGTTTACAGAAAATAATTAAATAACTTTTAAAATAACAAGGTTTATAAAACTGATTTTTACAATTTTTAGAAATTTTATTTAATTTTTTTAAAGCCCAAAAAGGCTTAAAAAAATGGTTGTGGGTGCCCGGGTTCGAACCCGGGACCTCAAAGTTAACAAGGAAGCACAGAACCAGTGAACCAAGGCCTACAGCCGCGGTATTCACCCGGTTCTTAATCTTTTAAAACCCAAATAGAAATCCCCAATTTCCCTTATGAACCCTAGTTTCAATTTGGTTCGAATCAAACCCCAAATCGAATATGTTAATGAAATCAACCTGGGGCTTTTAATCCCCAAGTGAAACGAGTGTAATGATGTGTGAAACTTACTTGTTCGAGTTTGAATTAATAGTCTTAGAACGTAGAACAAGTCGCGGCTATGGTACGGATTGTTCAGGTTGCAATCTGTGATGACAATCGAATTCGTTCTACAGGAAGCTTCGACTAGCTCAAATGATGAAAAGCCCTCTGTTAATTTCAAGTTAGAAGGGTCGGATTGAGGGTTTCAAACGAATTGCAGGTTCGCGATAGAGAGGATGATGAATTAGGTGTTCTGGTTGTGAATATGATATAATTGAATATATGAACAGATTAGGCATGATTAATCATTCGATAGTGCATGATTACTTTAGGTTATTATACGCGTTTAGTGTGATTTGCACATGGTGGTCGGCCGAAAAGAAAAAGGGAAAGAATTCGGTTTAAATCGCACTCAAATCGAATCAAATTTAGTGGGGTATTGTTCGAATCGTGTTCACGTGCGTAATGGGACCGATTAGGAGCAAAATGGTCAAGTTTTTGAGGCGGTATGGGGTCGCCTGTGCCGCGGCCGGACTTGGCCGGAAAACTCCGCCGGAAAAGCGGGATAGGGAGAGAGAGACAGATTTGATTTTTTTAATTTTACACAACTAGTCCCTGTGGTTTGGTGTTTGTTTTATTTTATTCCCAAAGTTATTATTATTATATATATATTTTTTTTATATGTGGGTATTATAGCAAGTGCTCTATTTCTAACTATCCCTTATTATATATATTTTTTAAATTTTAAAATGACTAATATATACTATATGCATGTTTATTTGGGTAAACTCTGTGTCAAAAAGACTCACACGCGCGAACAAAGACAACACTGATGAGTGGTGACTCAGCATTTTACACTAACTATATGCTCTAAGTGAGACTCGTACTAATGACCGTTATAAGGATATCATTTCAACAATTCATCTGGGGCTCATAACTATACTTTACTATGCTACATTACTAACATTCACCAAACTTTATTATCTTTTAAGTACAAGCAAGTTATGGCTTAACATCCTAAATATTTAACAAATTTAATTTGTTCGGATGATTTGGAAACTAATTGCATTCTTTAATGATTATAATAAAAAAAATTGAACAACAATTAGAATATCTAGAATATAATGGCCAACACCTAGAGGTAAAACCAATGTTCTCAGAACCGGATCGGACGTCGAACCGGACGCCTTACTGGTTTGGTGGTCGGACCGGTCGGACCGGTCGGACCGGATGGACCGGATTTTACTATATTTTAATTATATTTATATATGTAATTAAATATAAGTAATTTATATATGATTTATACATATATTTTATAGTTATATATAAAACTTAACTATATTTGTATATCCGAAGTACTAATTTATGGTTTAACACCTCGTTTTTACCCACTAAAATCAAAAAAAAAAAAATTCAAAAACCGGTCGGAACCGGCCCGGTTCGCCGGTCCAACCGGTGACTCGGTTTGAACCGGCCGGTTCAATTGCACAAAAACGATCCACTATCGACCGGACCGGACCATGGGCCGAATCGCGATCCGACCGGTCGGACCGGCCGGTCCGATCCGGTCCTAACAACATTGGGTAAAACCTCCCACCTCCCCTTAACCACTAGTCTAAGAGATCATTGGCTTCCTGATTATAATAATTATATTATATAATTGGTTTTTAAATGTGGTTCTATTATAATCTCCTTACACTTAATTTAATTTTATATTTAATACTTTGCATGTAAGATTTAAGATATCGACTTATCAGTTGTACTCATTGAGAACCATACAATTGTACCTTGTAATCATTAAAATTAATATAATATATAGGCTCGAGAGTGATAATTTACAAAAGTATTAAAGCGTGAGATAGTCACTTTGTTATTTATTTATTTATTTATTTATTTACTTACTTATCTATTATTTATTTATTTATTTATTTATTTATTTATTTATTTATTTATTTATTATAATAGCGTAAATAGTTTTTAAAATATTTTAATTTTCTCACATAACTTTTTAAAATATAGTGTTCTATACATTTTGAATACGTCGCAGTGTCATGTTTGTTTTTATGTATATTACGGTATTGATTTTATTTAAAATGGAGTCGTGTAAACCACATGTGAAAAAAACACTTTTTTTAAAACACGTCATAATTTTTTTACCTTCAACACATGTTTTTACTTGGAAACTAAAAAAAATACAAAGAGCTAGTGATTGGATAATAATTTGAAAAAAAAATATTGTAATGTCCTTAAATGCTTAGGTAACAATTAATAATGATTAGGGGTTCATGAAGAATTAATAATATTTTTGAACGGTTAATTGGATAATTGGTGAGTCATTTGGCCCACCCAATCATCTTAATTACTTAAATACAAAACCTTGGCACTAGGCCGGCCTCTACATAGGGAAACTTATACATCATTTCATCCCAATCAATCACTAACCTGAGTGTTAAGAAGACTTAAATTGGTGTTCAACTAACGGTTTACAGAAAATGAGGTGTTTCAACTTATTTTCAAGTTAAATGCCTAGATAAGTCTTAGTTGAAAGATGCATCAAAATCAAACTCTTTTTAGTTATCTTTTTTTCTCTCTCAAATGAATTTCTAATATTTTTTGTTCATCTTCTTCTCTTTTCTTTGAGATACATTTTGAGTTCTTGAGTCCATTTGGTGATACTAATTGTATAATTGCTATACACTAGGAATCAAACAAGTTATTTTGAAAGAATTAAAAATTGTTTTAAGAGAATCGTGTTATAAACGAATTATTTACCGTTATAATCTACTTCATCTATTTTCTTGTAATTTGTTTATTTGAGTTGTAATTGTATTGTACTTTCCTAATGTTTCTTATATTGTAACTAGACGATAAAAGTGTTTGTATAATATTTTATGAACGGTATTTCTATAGGTACATCACTGGTAAAAATCAAATACTTTTTGAAGATTACTTGAGTTCAAAACTAATCACAAGTAGTTTTAGGGCCCCAAATCGAGTATTGTTGTTCAAAAAGAACATGAACATGATATATCATGTACTGGAATCATGTTGATGCGGAAATAGGCAATCAAATGGTCTAAAAATGAATGATAAACAGAAGCTTGAAAAAAAATCTCCACGGTTAAACAAGTTCAACAAGTAAATATAAGTAAAAGAATTCAATCTAGAGATAAATAAGAAGAATAGTAAATAGAAAGAAATAATAATCTCACGCCCTATGCCAGCTCATCAAAAATATTTAGGCCTGTCAAGATGTGTTTGGATTTAGTTATGGGTCATGCCTTTTTTTAACATTTTTTATCAGAAATACAACCCGAAATGCTTTGTATCATACTTCCCGGGCTAGAAAAAAAGTCTTGACCTCCATTGGGATTAAAAGAAAACCCTCGCCCTCTTCTTATGTCTACCACTTTTATGACCCCCTCAAACGATTTACTTTCACGGCTCAAGGTTTCTAGAGTTATCGGCCCGTAAGTGGAGTCGACAATTTGAGATGTATTTATTTTTGAAAAGTTTATATCATGCATCTCCGTTTAGCCCATCTTGTGATTTGAAAATTGAAAATCTTATTTGAGTTTTCAAATCTTCATTTTTAGGGATTTTCTTTTTATCAAAATGTGTATGTGAAAATTATATTTACCAAACTGATATAAATGAAAAAATATTTACCATCTTGCTAATTTGATTTATATATGTTGTTTTGATGGCTTAATCACTTGCTCATCTGATTGTTAATGGCCCGAGTTAGATTTAACATCCCAAAAATGTAAACAAAGCTCAAAAACACTTATGGTGGACTCATGTTTTTTATAATTGTTGCTTGGTTTGTAATTTCACTTTAAAAGATAGCTCAGAAATATGAAATCGATAAACCATGTAATAGCTACTCCTTAGAAAAAATATATTAGTATACTGTATACGTATTGCATAGGCGTGTTTATGAAAACGATATCATGTCTATGTGACAAACTAGAATGAACTGAATGTATTTCATAAAATTATGTGACATGCTTAAAACATGTGGAGGGTTAAAATTAAGTAGGTTTAAGAGCATCAATGAACAAGCAGTTATTTTTTTCATATTATTACTCATAATGTTAGGGTAGTTTCTCGTGTTTGCAATGATAAGTCATTTTCATCATTAGGAAGAAATGATTGGTAGGGTAGTTTCATTGTTTGCAATGCAGTGTCGATATTACATTCACACTTGCTTAAGAAACTAGGACTTGTTTATGATGATTCTACTAGTTATACATGGAAATGATTTACGGTATCACCGTATCACATAATCAATATAATTTTCTTTTATACTTACTTCGCTTTCACTAATAACTTGTTTTTGGTTTTGTATTAGAATTGTGTAGGAGCATTAGACTAGACATACATAAAGTGCTACTAGAAAGAAGCTTAGATGCAGAACAAGAAGGGGTATATTGCTACGAATGTAGTAGGCATGTGCAATTTATTTATGTTTTAGTGTGTTACCAGGTTGAAAGGGGTGTTACAAGGTTGAAAGGGGTGTTACAACTTACAAGGTTGAAAGGGGTCTGCTGGTGATGGTAAACTCCTTTGGGATGCTCTTGATAGTTGATAGGCCTTATGGGTTGAAAAATCCAAGATCGGGGACATAAATTTAATATCAAATATGCATTTAGACGCAAAAAATAACACTTTTTATATGCATTTTCAGGTTAATTTTTGGTAGACTCAGGTTACCCGTTATCCATTCTAATTCCGTCGTACTCCAATTCTTTTGACATGTTTCAATTTAATTAAAACATTCTATGAACCAACGACCCCTAAGCATGTCGAAAGCAATGGACAAGTCGTTAATTATAAATAAATCAAACTAAGGGGCTGTTTGGGATTGCTTTTTTTTTCTCGTTTTGACTTTTGGAGGGGTGAAAAGACCAAATGTCCTTTCAAAAGTCACCAGAAGTTAAAAATTTTAACTTTTGGTGACTTTTAGAGGGGTATTTTGATCTTTTCACCCCTCCAAAAATCAAAAGGAGAAAAAAAAAAAAAGCAATCCCAAACGGCCACTAAACCATGCCTGTACCTAGGATCATATTGTACACTTACATGAGTGTCCAGGGCTTGGTTAGTTTAAAGAAATCAAGCATGGAGGAGCCTCCGTCCTCCAATGCAGCCTTCGCCATTGGACTCATCTCTAAAACCAGATCCCTCACCACTCTCCCTTCCTCACCCTCCATCAACGCCCTCACCTTCTCCTCCACCGCCTCCGCCCTCACAAACCCATCCGCAGACATGTTCACCGCCACTGCCACCTTCATTTCTTCAACCAAAAACACCCTGTTCATCTTCTGCTCTGCATACAAAGGCCATGCCACCATTGGAACCCCTGCAACCACAGCTTCAAGCGTCGAGTTCCACCCGCAATGAGTTACAAACCCGCCCACTGAATCATGACCAAGTATAGCCGGCTGCGGTGCCCAGTTTTTCACCACCAGACCCTTATCCGCGGTCCTGCCCAAAAACCCTTCAGGAAGAATAGCATCGAGCTCGAGATCGTTAGCATCTGAATCTGAATTGTTTTCGTCATCAGGTGGCGGATTGCGCACCACCCACAAAAATCTTTGCTTGCTTTTCATCAATCCAATAGCTATTTCCTTCAATTGATGTTTCTTGAACTTACCCATACTCCCAAAACATAAAAACACCACACTTCTACTTGGTTGCGAGTTCAGCCATTTTAAGCATTCATTTTCACTGTAGTCCTCTTGATTTCCACTGGTGATCAAAGGCCCGATTAGATAAACAGGTGGGTTGGACCATAAGTGGTGCATTTGCCATTTCTAATCGCGTCAACAGCTCTTGGTTCAAACCCTGCAAAACTGTTTGCAATTATACCTGAAGATTTCGCCATGTTACGACCAGTGTCTATGAAGTTTTTTATACATGTTGGTTTCTCGATCAAAGATAACTGGTGGCATATCAGAAGCATGAATGGGAGGTATTCCAGGGACATCAAAGTAAATGTCAAGATCTTTAATGTTTTTGGTAGTGGTGTGGTGGATGGTGGGGAGATATAAGAACTCACAAAGGCCGGAAGCGCCGCTTGTGTAGAAGTAGTAAGTGGGAAGGTTGAGAGATTTAGAGACTCGAAAGCAGCATTCGAAAGAAATCAAGGATGACAGCTTTGATGGTTGACTTGGACAATTTTTTAAAAATAGTATATATTAAAAAAAATTAGGTAACCCGTGAAGTCAAAAGGAAAAAAAGGAAAAGGGTATATCCGCTATTACAAATAGCGGATTAGGAGATGTTTTTAAAAAAATTCTGACACTCTGACAATCTTCAAAAATTGGAATTTTTTTTTATATATAAGCCGCTATTACAAATAGCGGATTAGGAGTATTGGTTAACCATGGTTAAGTTTTAAAAAAAAAAAAAAAAGTAAACCGCCATTCCTAGTAGCGGATTACCTTTTAAAAAAAAAATTTTTTTTCTCCTAATCCGCTATTTCTAATAGCGGATTAAGTAAAAGAAAAAATTTTTTTTGTCCTAATCCGCTATTAGAAATAGCGGATCACGTTTAAAAAAAAATTTTTTTTTCTCCTAATCCGCTATTAGAAATAGCGGATCACGTTTAAAAAAAAAATTTTTTTTCTCCTAATCCGCTATTAGAAATAGCGGATTACTTAAAAAAAAAAATTTTGAACCTAATCCGCTACTAGGAATGGCGGATTAGGCTTAAAAAAATTTGGGGTGCGCGCGGAGAGGATCGAACCAGTGTCTGTTGTTTCATAATGCATGCACCCAGCCAGTTAGGCTGAGTGACTAACCCATCTATAATATGGTTCCATTTTTTAATATACATTAATGGACTGAAACTTAAAAAACATTGGGGAGCCAGCGAGAATCGAACCCAGGTCTGTTGTGTGATAATGCATGCACCCAGCCAGTTAAACTGAGTGACTAACCCGTTTATAATATGGTTTCATTTGTTAATATATAGTAATGGACGGAAACTTAAAACAAAATTTAACCCTCACTTTTTTTTACTTAGTAATTATTTAGTAAATTTTTTAAAACTAAATTTTTTTTACTTAGTAATTATTTAGTAAAATATTTAAAACTAAAATTTTTTTACTTAGTAATTATTTAGTATATATCGAATATATATTTATGTTACTTAGTGTAATGTTACTATAAAATTTTTTACTTAGTAAATTTTAAAATTAATAAACTTTTTTTTAATTTTTTACTTAATAAAATTTAAAATTATATAAAATATTTGATATTACCCTAGTAATTATTTAGTATATATTTATGTTACTTATTAAAGTTTAAAACAATAATTAATATGTAAATACCACTAAGTCTACTAAAAAAAGAAACACGTTATTGATATTATAAATTAATAAAACATTAGAATTACAACAAACATATACTCAGGCACATGATAATAAAATACAATTAATTATTTTGTCGGTATGGACATTTGTTAACCCTGTGACCCGTTCTTTTACAACCGGAACACTTACGACCCGTCCTTTCCTCAGCGTAGCTGGCGTCCATCTCGTTATGCATCCTTCTCGCACGCCGCCTTCCTCTTACTATAGTTATCTTAGATGCGTCCCCACGAATTTCCCAACCCGCGTGCAACCAGTCTTCTTTATGAAGCACCGGAAAATACTCGTTGTTG
This sequence comes from Flaveria linearis, assembly GCA_024085815.1. Taxonomy (NCBI): domain Eukaryota; kingdom Viridiplantae; phylum Streptophyta; class Magnoliopsida; order Asterales; family Asteraceae; genus Flaveria; species Flaveria linearis. The sequence continues at coordinate 29,007 of JABSNV010000426.1, read as the reverse complement.
TATTGTGCACGGTACACTCCCGTAAGAAACCTTGGATCCACAATTTGTTGTGGACTTTCACGTAGATAGCCACAAACTGCAATTGCATGACTACAGGGGAACCGGTAGATCTGCCACTTACCACAAGTGCAAGTTTTTTTCTTGAATTCTACCATATACGGACTATTGCCAGATTCGTCCGATGCTTGTAGGGGTGTCTCCACCATGAACCTTTGATCACGTACTGAGTAAGGGTATACCCTGTGTTGGGAAGCCCTTAATTCACGCTTATGGAATTCTGTCCACAAGCGGGGAGGAAAGTCAGTCGAACAATTATACGCGGTTGTGTAGTGATTGGCGTATTGTTCAACTTCTCTCTTAAAGGTATATTCAATTAACGCCTTAATTGGGAGCATCCTGGCACCACGTAACACATTGTTCATGCTTTCCGATATGTTCGTGGTGAGGATACCCCATCGGCGATTCCCACGGTCATACAAGACTGTCCATTTTGTTTTATCAATTGCGGATAGGTACTGCCACGCTTGTTTATTTGTCGCCTTAAGCTCAAGCATCAGCCGTTCGAACTTTCTTTCTTGTGTTGTGCTTCCAATGTCCCAACACATCCTTTTCAAGCTGACGCTCTTGAACTTCATCATGAAATTGCTTCTGATATGCCTTAGACAAAATCGATGGTGGGCGTGGGGTTCCTTCCAGGATTCTAAATTATCCATAGCATGTTTTATACCGGCATGCCTGTCAGAAATTACACACAAAGTTCGACTGATGGGGTCTGCAACGTTCTCAGCAAATTTTTGAAGAAACCACATCCAGCTCTCGTTTGTTTCTTCATCCACCAATGCGTACGCAATCGGCAAGATCATGTTGTTGGCATTTTTTGAAACTGCCATCAATAGTTTTCCCTTGTAGGTGCCCCGTAGATGGGTGGCATCTATAGAGATTACAGGAATGCAAAAATGAAAGGCTTCAATACTTGGACGGAAAGCCCAAAACACAAACTTGAATACTGAGCAGTCACTTGGACTATGGGGATGATGTAACCACTGGACAACGGTACAGGGGTTAGCTTGTTGTAGTGCCATTATGTAGTGAGGTAAATAATGGAAGTTTTGATCCCAGGTACCGTATATGTTTTCGATGGCCTTTTTCCTGGCAGCCCAAGCCTTGCCGTAAGTGATATCAATGTTCAGTTTTTCTTTGATGAGAGACTGAATTTGTTTCACAGGCAACACTGCATTTACAAGAACTTGTTCTTGGATGTGAGATGCTACAACTTTTGATCTTAAGGACCGGTTGTTGTTGCGAGAAACAGTGGTGAAACATGAGTGAGCCGGTGTCCATACAGTCATTTTGAAACAATGAGAATTTTTTAATTTTCTGGCGGTGCATGTCCAAAGACATGGTTGAGAGTCTTCGTGCTGGTTGTTGTCTGTTTCTTTGATACTTTTACATTTGGCCGTCAAGACCTTTGGTCGGGTATCTGCCATGAATATCTCTCTTTTATGGTTGATATTCCACATTCTGACTGCGTAATCAACTTGGTCTTTCGAAGTGAAATACATATTTAACGTATTTCGGGATCTTTTTCATCCCAAAACTCCATTTCATCTTCCCCGAAATTATCCATAGGAATGTAGTCTTCATCTATTTCCCTCCCATCAACATTAAGTTCAGGGAAATGGGTAAGCCCCTTACTTTGATGTTGAGGCAAAGGAGGGATTGGCTGGTCCTCCTGGATTGGCTGGTCCTCTTGTGTATCATATTCTGAAACAGATGGTTCACTCTCTTCCGTGTCTTCAATTTCTTCAGCAGGAGAGTCTTATAAAAAAAATGTATTAGCATTTACGACATAACATTAAGGATATAAATAAATAAAAAGGAAGTAGAATAACCTTCGTCGTTTTCTACAGCGGCTGAGGAACTGGTACCAAATTCATGTTGATGCTGGTTGGGAACTAGCATCGTCCACTTCACATGAATTCTACAAGTGTAACCCGGAACAATGGAAGCTAGTTGGTATATTATATACATATCATTTTCTTGGTTAATATGTGAGGTAAATGAACCTCCATTGTATTCATAGTAGAGTGTTAACTGTAGACAACAAGACTGACGATCAAGTTGAACACATCTACATATGTTGTCCACCAACTCAGAATAACTGAGTGGACTAGTAACTAAAAACGTAGTGGTATGAGTTCCCGGAGCAGCCATTACTACCCCTTGCGTGTATGACACTTCACCCCCATAAAATAATTGTACCACAAAGGGAGTGAATGAGAAAGATGAAAACATTGTGAAAGTGAATGGTGGAATGAGAAAGATGAAAACATTAGCATGAATTTATAGATAGAGTTGCCAGTGATAATTGAAGCATTGTGAAAGTAATGGGGATGGAGTGTAATATCTCTGTCAGAGGGTAATAATTCAATCTTTTGGCAGTGATAATTCAAGCTTTTGCCAGTGATGTTTCAGAGGGTAATAATTCAATCTTTTGGCAGTGATAATTCAATCTTTTGACAGATAAACTGAAATAAAATTACATATAAACTAAAATAAAATTACAGATAGACTTGAAATAAAATTACAGATAAACTGAAATAAAATTAAAGATACACTTGAAATAAAATTACAGATAAACTGAAATAAAATTACACATAGACCTGAAATAAAATTACAGATAGACTTGACATAAAACCCTGTAAATTAGCGGCCCGGAACACAACGCCAGTAATACAGCTGGTCGGCCATGTAGCGTCGGTAATTCACACAAGCCACCTCGACATCATCTTCTATCGGCAATGGTTTGTTTGTAACCAGTTTCTCCAACATCATACAAACAAGAACCCCTGAATTGGCAATGTTACCATTGCATCGTGGCAAGTTCAACTCAACTAAACCAACTGTAATATCACACTTAGTGCGGTGTTTTGACCTAGACCAGTATTGAATACGGTCAAGAAACCATCCAAAGTACATGGGAACCACCTCCATATAGTATGATGTTATACCTTTTTTCTCATTTCTCCATCGGTAATCAGTCCAGTATTGAGTTAATACCATGCTCCGCATATCAATGCTGATTAGTAGCCAGTCAGTTTTCCCCATCCATAAAGGAAGGTAACAGTGTCAACCTCCCAAATTGGGGGATATGGTGATTTTCTTCCCGCCATATCAATGGTGGTTTGAGGGTTTTCATTTCTCATTTCATCATAAAAACAAGGTGGTGAGACTGTCCAACTTACATTTGCACTTGGGTTTTTTAAGAGCTTTGACTGTCTTTTACGCATAAGTCTTACAGTCCATGCTTCAAGGTGCTGCACAGTAAGAATTTAAAAGGTAATACATTATTCATTTACTATATGGTACCATGAATATAAAGGTAATACATCTTACCGTGTCCGTAAGTGAACGATTTGAATGACAACCTAATAGGGAACCCCAAAACAGGCATAAGCAGTTGGAAGTCACAATGTTTTTTACTTTATTGGAACATTGTTGAATATCATCCGGTGGAAAGGGTGATGAGGCAGTTTGGATTTCTTCAGGAAATCCCTGCCCCATTCCCCGTTTCACGTCAAGTGCTTAACAAACTCCGTAAAACAATACGGAAAGGGAGGTTAGAAACAGACTGGTCTGTTCATCACGCAGCGTATGTCGACAATTGGAACCATAGACACGAAAATGTTGTGGAAGGTGTGCCCACCAACATGCCTACGACACACCATACTTACAGTGATTGGTTTCATCGGCATACTGTTTTGTATATAAAAGACCCGAGGCACGTCCCGGGTGTTGTCCATGCTGGATTTGATGATCACGGTGGAGCTGCAAGATTCTTGGTAAGTATAATTACTAATGTACAATTAATTATTGGTAAGTATAAATTTAATAAATAAGTAATGCGTATAGTTAATTATTTTGGTTTTGCAGGTGGATGGATTAGGCTTCATAGGTCAAGAAGCAATCAGGATGCGAAACATGGGCCCTGATCATTACTACGAAAATTTTGGAGGGGTCCAAGGCATGGCTTCTCAACTGATTGGATCGGTTAATCAAATTGATCAGCCTACGTACATACAGACTAATAAACCAGATATGGGACTGGATAACACACTCCCCCAACGTGTTCCGCGTGGTCGGGGGCGCCGTGGTCGACAAAGAACACGGGTAAACTTCGTACCCAATGATGATGATGAGGGGGAGGGTACCCAACATTTTACAGGGGCAACACCCAACTATGGGGCGGGCACCTCCAATTTAACAGGGTCAACACCAAACTATGGGGCGGGCCCCTCCAATTTAACAGGGGCAACACCCAACTATGGGGAGGGTACATCATATGTTGGAGGTCCAACACTAGATTGGCAACCATCTTATCAGCCTTCATTTGAAAATGTTGGAGATGGATCAAACATTGAATTATGTACCCAGTCGAATTTTAACAACAACGAACAAAACAACTGGGTATCCTCACTATTTGACAACACTCCCTCTGCTAATATGATTCCTGCGATGTACTCAGACCAGCCAGGGCTCTTTCAGAATTACGATTATACTGGTTTTAGTGTACAACAGCCGAGGTACCAACAATTAAGTCCAGTTCAAATGAGCTTGGACCTACAGCTTAGTCAACCCGAAGGCTTCAGTCAACCAAATGATAATGACCCCGAAGATCCAGCAACAAGACGCGTACAACCACCCAGACATCCAAAGCCAGTTGGTTGTGGCACCGGTGGCTGTCTGATCCGTTATCCGCATAGGCATTAAAACAATATATTCAAATATATTGTTTTATTAAATATATTAATATATATGTGTAATAATGGAGTTGCATGTGTAATAATATATATTGTCTTCTTATGAATTGTCTTCTTACGAAAGTAGTTGCATGTCACATGTGATCATAATGGAGTTGCAGTGTAATAATGGAGTTGCAGTGTGATAATGGAGTTGCAGTGTAATAATGGAGTTGCAGTGTAATAATGGAGTTGCAGTGTAATAATGGAGTTGCAGTGAAAATTTGCATAATGGAGTTGCATGTCACATGTGATCATTGTCTTCTTACGGTGGAAGTAGTTGCATGTCACATATATATTAATATATATATGTGTAATAATGGAGTTGCAGATACTGATACTGAAAATTTGCATAATGGAGTTGCATGTCACATGTGATCATGTCATAATGGAGTTGCATAATGCAAAAATGTCACATGTGATACTGAAAATTTGCAGATACTGATACTGTTTTTCCCTCTGCAAGTAGTCATAATGGAAATACAGATTTGCATGTGATTTGCAGACATTTAACTTTGCAGACATTTGCAGTCTTGCATGTGATAATATTGCATAATGGAGGCATGTGATAATGCAGACTTGCATCTCATCATTTACTTTTAAAATTTATTAAGTAACATATATATATACTAGATATATACTAAATAATTACTAAGTAAAAAAATTTTAGTTTTAAAATTTTTTATTAATTCTAAATTTTTATTAAGTAACATTAAAGTGAGGGTTAAATTTAGTTTTAAAATAGTTTTAAAATTTAATAAGTAACATATATATATCAATAAATTTACATATTAATTATTGTTGTAATTCTAATGTTTTATTAATTTATAATATCAATAACGTGTTTCTTTTTTTAGTAGACTTAGTGGTATTTACATATTAATTATTGTTTTAAACTTTAATAAGTAACATAAATATATACTAAATAATTACTAGGGTAATATCAAATATTTTTATTAATTTTAAATTTTATTAAGTAAAAAATTAAAAAAAAATTTATTAATTTTAAAATTTACTAAGTAAAAAATTTTATAGTAACATTACACTAAGTAACATAAATATATACTCGATATATACTAAATAATTACTAAGTAAAAAAATTTTAGTTTTAAATATTTTACTAAATAATTACTAAGTAAAAAAATTTAGTTTTAAAAAATTTACTAAATAATTACTAAGTAAAAAAAGTGAGGGTTAAATTTTGTTTTAAGTTTCCGTCCATTACTATATATTAACAAATGAAACCATATTATAAACAGGTTAGTCACTCAGCTTAACTGGCTGGGTGCATGCATTATCACACAACAGACCTGGGTTCGATTCTCGCTGGCTCCCCAATTTTTTTTAAGTTTCAGTCCATTAATGTATATTAAAAATGGAACCATATTATAGATGGGTTAGTCACTCAGCCTAACTGGCTGGGTGCATGCATTATGAAACAACAGACACTGGTTCGATCCTCTCCGCGCGCACCCCAAATTTTTTTAAGCCTAATCCACCATTCCTAGTAGCGGATTAGGTTCAAAATTTTTTTTTTTTAAGTAATCCGCTATTTCTAATAGCGGATTAGGAGAAAATTTTTTTTTTTTAAACGTGATCCGCTATTTCTAATAGCGGATTAGGACAAAAAATTTTTTTTTTTTTTACTTAATCCGCTATTAGAAATAGCGGATTAGGAGGAAAAAAAAATTTTAAAAGGTAATCCGCTACTAGGAATGGCGGTTTACTTTTTATTTTTTTTTAAAACTTAACCATGGTTAACCAATACTCCTAATCCGCTATTTGTAATAGCGGCTTATATAAAAATAAAAAAAAATCAATTTTTAAAGATTGTCAGAGTGTCAGAATTTTTTTTAAAAACATCTCCTAATCCGCTATTTGTAATAGCGAATATACCCTTTTCCTTTTTTTCCTTTTGACTTCACCGGTTACCTAATTTTTTTTTAATATATACTACTTTTAAAAAAATTCGGCTCACTTGCTGGAGATGGATACGAGGGTGCGATGGAAACTCGGGTTGTAAAGCTCTGGGATCCCAAAAGCAAGGTCTATGAAGTCTGAAGAGAAGTCTGGTGGAATGGAGAGGGTGGGGAGACGGTGGAAGTTGATGGAAGGGGTGGTGGCGGAGACGGTGTTGATGTAGACATGTAGTACTGAGTGGAGCCAGTATCGTAAGTTGCAGGGGTTAAGAAGACGATAATAGAGAGTGAAGGGTGGTGAGTGTGGATTAGTTTCGCCAGTTCCACCATGGAGACCAGGTGACCCATCGCCGGAAAAGGATACAGAACCACCGCCGGAGATTCCATTTCTTTTTGTACAAGGTTGCTTGAAGATTTGGGGGAGGAGATAAGGATTTCAAAGTGGTCTCATTGTAATATTCGGACAAACATACTTCGAGACCTGTACGGAATACAAGGGGTGCATTTAACTCCAACTAGACGACAAAGGGTGGAGATGGAGAAAGGTCTCCTTTAGTATTTTTGATGGATTAGCCACAAAAGTTAAACCCAAAGAGCATTGGGCCTAACTTATGCTAATTACTTGGGTTTTTTTTGGGCTACTTATCAAACTCAGAAAGTCAAATCATCCGATATAAAAATAGAAATAAACAGTTCTCTTTGCTTGATATACCAGTAACCCGTATACCTCTAGTAAAAGGATAATACAACTTACGAGTATCCTCCATTATAACGACAGACCATAACCGTGCTTCTTGAGTTGCGAAGGATGCAAACGACGAATCCGGGAAAAACCATCTCGAGCAAAGTTATGAATTGCAATAGATGAAATGATCTACATACTAATTTTATTTACATCACGAACAACATAAACCACAACACTATTGCAATTTACAAAGTTTTCTTAGCATGCAAAATAAATAGATACAAAAGATACAACAAAATAAGTGATTAAGTCTTCACATATGAAAAGTTATAAGGGGAATATATACGAACACTAAAGCAGAACAAAATAAACCATTTCTTTTTTTTTTCAATGTTAAAATTGTTTAAAATAAAGTAAATTTATAGAAATACACGTAAAAATAGTAAAAAGAAAGTTTATATATAAAAATTACACATGTGTAGGTAAACTAACTAAGTTTTAGAACACGTAAAAAAATTAGTTTAACGGTTATTATGCATTTTTATGTAAGAAGTGTAAATTTAAAAAAAAAATAAGCCATTGATAAAAAAAAGTTAAGGAATTTAAGTTTATCAGATTTGTTTTTTTTTTAATAATTTAATGTTATGTAATGAACATTATCTTATCTATATATGCATAACTAACAACTATAAAGATTGAAAACCACAAAATATAAGATTTAATTTAAGAGAAATACGGTACCTTGTCATACACTAGATAATGTAATGAACATTATCTTATCTATATATGCATAACTAACAACTAGAGGCCGTTTGTTTTTGGGTCAGCCCGTTTGATTTTGGCTTCGGGCCCGACTGACCGGGTCTCCATTGCTGACCCAGACCTTGAAAAAATAGTTGTTGACCGGGTCTCCATTGCACCCTCGCGACAGCAGCTCGCCACCCCTCGCGACCGCAGCCCGCCAACTCCTGGCAACCCGCCACCCCCTCGCGACCCGCAGCCCGCCACCTCCTCGCGACTCGCCACCCCCTCGCGACCCGCAACCCGCCACCCCCTCACGACCCGCAGCCCGCCACCCCCTCACGACCCGCAGCCTGCCACTCCCTCGCGACCTGCAGCCCGCCTTCGACACCGCCTTTGTGTACGGTGGATTGCGGTGGTGGCCGAAATGTGTACGGTGATAGTGGTGGTTGTGGTGGTGGTGTGGTGGTTCCAACCGGTGGTGTGACTTTGGTGGGTTTTGTTACTTTAATACTGAATCAATTTGGTTCTAGTCAGATTCTAAATCAAACAGCCAAGTTTCAGTCAGATACTTACTCAGTCAGAACTTGTAACTGGATCAGCTTCTGACTCAGTCAGATCAAACAGCCAAGTTTCAGTCAGATACTTACTCAGTCAGAACTTCTAACTGGATCAGCTTCTGACTCAGTCAGATCTTACTCAGTCAGCGTAATCAAACAGCCCCTTAGTATTCTTAACCTAAAATTAAGGACATTCAATTGAACTACTCTGCTTTATGCGACCAAACTCTAGTAACGATTCTAAAAGTTTTATTAAAAAAACATTAACCTGCAAAAACTCCTAGACTCTCTATTATACTAAAATCTTGCTTTGCTAAATAAGCTAGTCTCATTACCAAGTCAACTCAAATGCCTAATTACATACCAAATAAAAACTAGCAATGATCTAATATTTTTAAGCATTATACGATACACAAATCTTCTAGATCTTCCAAATCAATTTTTTATGATTTTTCTTTCTCAACTTTTACTTTAAAACCTTTAAGTAAACTTATCATTTAAATATGAAACTTCCATCAAGTATAGTATCTATGGTAAGTGGTTATTACTTATATTCAACATAACTTGCTCCAAGTGTGACACACCCTCTTAAAAAATATCCAATCAGCCAAACATCATAATTGAAAATAAATTATGATGGTACGATTTAGGTTTAGGTATCTAACACAGGTAAACGTATCGAACGAAATAAAGCCTTGTTCATGTTTGTTCTTTAAGAATTAAACGTGTTCATGAACACATAGCAGAACGAAAAGAATTGTTCATGTTCGTGCATTAAGGTATTGAAATTGTTCACGAGAATGTTTCATGAACACAAACGAAGATATATAATTTTAAAAAATAAAACTCAATATTATTAATCACAAACTTAAAGATATTAAATAAATATAAAGTAAAGCACTTATCATAATAATCAACCACATGACTATGAATGAAAATATTACTGGAAGTTTACGAACATAAATAAGTATAAAATACAAATATTAGGCTAATTAAAAATTAAAATTTTCAACTTACACAAAGATTAGATAGATTAATTAAAATTAAAAGTGATAAAATATGTAAATATTAAACGAGAAAACATGAACGTATATAAACAAACAGAGATGAACGAATGTAAGCGAACATCTTACCAAACATTTACAAACACAAATTAATACAATTCACAAATTATTCATTGAACGTTCCGTTGTAAAGGACACAAACACGAATGAAATTCAATTCTTTTATTAGAATGTAAAGTGCGGTTAATTTGTAAATCAGAATCCCAAGTGGCTAAGCCACGTTCCAAGAGTGAATTAGTTTTTGAAATTCAAGTCCACGGGAACCACCGTCTTCCACGGCGGCCCTGGCCCTGGCACTCATCTCTAACGTCCGTTTTCTCAGCGGTCTCCCCTCCTCCCCCTCCATCAATCCCCTCACCTTCTCCGACACTTCCTCCGCACTCACAAACCCATCCGACGCCATACTCACCCCCACCGCCACCTTAATCTCCTCAACAACAAACGCCCTGTTCATCTTCTGCTCCTTGTACAGCGGCCACGCCACCATCGGGACACCCGCAGCCACCGACTCAAAGATGGAGTTCCACCCACAGTGGAACACGAACCCACCCACCGACTCATGCCCCAGTATAGCCCGCTGAGGCGCCCAGTTCTTCACCACCAGACCCTTACCCCGAGTCCTCCCTAGAAACCCTTCAGGAAGAATAGCCTCAAGGTCCACCTCCTTCACACCTGACTGCCACCGAGGATCACGCACCACCCACAGAAACCTTTGCCCGCTTCTTTCCAACCCAATGCCTATTTCCTTCACCTGCTCTTTACTGAACACACACGCACTCCCGAAGCACACAAACACTACACTCTTACCTGGTTGTGAGTCGAGCCATTTTAAGCACCCGCTAGGATCCGCTTCATCATCATGATTATTATTAATGGCGTTCACGATCAAAGGTCCCACTAGATAAGCAGGCGGAGTGCTAGTTCCCTCCGGGATGCATTTACCGCCCTTGAGGGCCTCAAAAGCTCGTTGTTCAAACCCCACGAAGCTGTTTACGATGAAGCCCGAAGATTTGGCCATGTTACTGCCAACTTTTGAGAAGTTTCTGTAGGAGTTGCATTCTGGATCCAGGAAGTGTTTGCCGACATCGGAAGCAAGGATGGGAGGCGCTCCAGGAATATCCAAGTAAACATGATTTACATCTAATCTAATGGTGCTTGAAGAATTAGCAGCAGCTGGTGATGGTTTGTAGATGGTGGTGAGATAAAGGAGTTGACAAAGGGTAGAAACGCCGCTGGTACCGAAGTAGTAAGTCGGTAGGTTGAGACAGCTTTTAGATACTTCAAAAGTAGCATTTGATAACATGTCAAGGATGACGGCTTTGATGGTTGATTTCTGGGAGATGGCTACCAGGGTGTTGTGGATGATCGGGTTGTAAAGCTCCGGGATCCTGAAAGCAAGGTCAATGAAGTCGGAATGCAAGTCCTCCTGTGGGAGGGGGAGGGTGGGGAGGCGGTGGAAGGTGATGAAAGGGGTGGTGGGGGAGATGCTGTTGATGTAGTTCTCGGTGGTGCCGGTATCAACAAGCGCCGGAGTTATGAAGATGACAAAAGAGAGCGAAGGGTGGTGGAGGTGGGTGAGTTTTGCCAGCTCCACCATGGGACCAAGGTGGCTGATTGCCGGAAATGGATACATAACCACCGTTGCAGATTCCATTGATCTTGTGCTTATGGGTGTTGGATTAATGTCACAAAACCTCACTTTTTGGGCATTATGTAAGTAAAATGACAAGTCATACAAGTAGGTAGCAAGATATTGACTTTTACTTGCCCCTGGAATCAAACCTAAAAAATTCTTATTTTAATTACAAATTATAAAATAAAACGAGCATGATCCACGTGGACCACGTTTATAGAATAATAACGTTTGAAGTATTTAAGTTTATAAAAAAATGTTCTAATAAATTAATCATAATAGTTTTATTATATCTATATATATAGATATAGATGCTGATGATTTGTGTCAAATCTAGGTGACTTAAACCGCACTTGATCCGAACAAAAAGAAGTGGTAAGAATGACTAACTAAACATAACTCATAGACATAACTGTCCGAACACAATGATCATATTCTAGTACGATAGCCGTGTGTTCATTAAATTCACTAAATAACTAATAAGTTAACCATTCTCAGAAAGATCACCTATATCAATACCAAACATGAGGATTATCAAAACTTACTCTCACGCTCGAGCTTGGTCACCGGGAATCCCCCTTCCCTGTGACGAGACTAACGTCTTATTACCCATACAGAAAGTACGATGAAGGCTCACTTAGATCTCCATAGGAATTCAGGATTGTAATTGAATCATCAGCTTTAAAACGTTGATAGAAACAAGATACCTTCAAGACTCCCCTAGGTATCCATTCAAGCTTGGTTTAAGCAGGATTGTTGCGGTTTATTTCTACATATTGTTTTTTTAACTTTACTTTTCCATTTGTATCATGTTTATGTAATTCATTTTTTTAAAGTGCGTAGGTATATAACCAAAAATTAATTTGTGTTCAACCCAGTAAAATATATGTAAAATTAATCGATTGGAAAAGACTTGAGATCATATAGTTGCTAGATATGTATTATATCCACTAGTAGCGTGCCTGCACGATGCGGCGGGTGCGACAGTATTAATCGCGGGATTCGTGGCTCCCAAAAAACGTATGCAAATATTATTATTTTAAACTTTTACTACGAAATCATTGAGATGAGTCTACTCGTAATATTAGAGCACAAAGTTTATATTGTTATGAAAGTACGAAAAATAAAACGATAATGAATTAAGGTAACACTCGGATCCGAGAATTCAAGTTTTGAATAACCAAAGCAGCATAAGTTAAATCATAAATGTGGAGATAGTTGCATGATTAGAACAATCAATCGTACGCCTCATAGATCTTGATGATCTCATCAATATTCTTCGACCACCATTCTTCGTCCATAGGGGACCCCGGAATATACTGTGACTTATCGTCTTTATCCGCCACATCTTTATTCGTACTAATATCATCTGTATTTTCAACTTTGACTGACACCTCAGTAGTTGGAGCAGGGTTAGTCACTGAGAAGAAAATTTTGGTTAGATTGTTTGTTGCAATGTTATAATTAGTTTTATTGTATTATAATTATGTGTAGATACGTTGAACCGGCCAAATTCTAAAGATAAATTCAGCCCTATAAACGCTGCAACAACTTCTACCTTTAAAATTTCAAGCTATTGTTATTGGTGATAATTTTTATCGTAATTAAATTTCATGTTTGAATTTAGTTTATGAACCGAATAAACATCCTAAAATCATTAGTTTATAAATATTAAAAGTCTTTAAAGCTTCTAACAATACCTACTTACTCATTGGAAAACTTGATTTTAAAAAAAATTACTTATTCGCATTACATGTTAAAAAATATACAACATATTAAATATGATCGTATCATTTTATTTATTTTTTCTTAAAAACGGAATCATAATTAGGGTTATGAGGTTGTCGCTAACTAACTAAGCATAGTTGTGGTTATAATTGATGTGAATTAAGATAAAGTGTAATTAATATAATTATCAATTGCCGATTAAAAATATATAATCAATCCGGATAGTTTGGAACTTTTAATTTTATGATAATAACATTGTTTTAAATAACAAACTAATTAGGTGTTTTATGACCTATTTAATTAAAGTTAAATAACAAACTGATCACTGAATTATATATAATAATTATTGTATCATAACAATATTTTATGCACTAATCTGTAATATTGTCCAACTTAATACCAATAAGTAAAAGACTTTTATATTATACAATTTATAACATTTAACCTACATCATTAAAAAAATAATGCTTTAATGTAATAAATAAATAAATATTGAAACAAAATAAGAAAACAATTTTCATATATATGATAGATTTGTTTACTTACATAGCATGAGATATGCTTGTAAAACAAATACAACATTTATTATACTAATTAAACATGCAAAAAACAAAGAAACAAAATTAAATTACGATGTTTAAACATAAGCCTAAATAAGATGAGGTCTAGTTCGCTTTTGCACTGTCACACGAGGTACTTTAATCCTTATTTCATGTTTCTTGGCTGAACATGCTGTGTCTTCTAGTTCATGTTCTTTGTCAATGATATTTGGACCATCTAACTCAATAACCTCACTCCAATTCCAATCATCTAGCCTCTTGATTCTCTTTTTTTTTGTTTTCCAATAGCCTAGCCTTGGCTTCAAACATACGGTCCTTAAAAAATAAAATAGTTAGTATACACCATTTAAAAAACAAAAACAATAGTAGAATTAATAGCTCCTCACTAAATTCACATTGAAGATCTGATTTGTAGGGACTAAACATTGCACCACAACAAATGATCTCAACACTTTTTTCAGTATTAATATCAACCTGTATACAAGATATATGAGATTGAAAAATATAGTTAATTTACAAAGTAAACCCTAAACATAAAACAAATGGAACTCATTCACCTTATTATGATTAGGTTCCTTTAAATCACCATCAAGATCTGCAATATTCTGCACTATATGTTCATCCTCAACCTGATTTAAAAAAATAATTACAACCATAATAATATATAAAATTAAAACAAGACTAAATAAGTACAAAATCAACATTGTTGTGAGAAACAACCTGCACACCATATAATATACAATTAAAAAAGGTATTAAATCGTATTCTTCTCTCAATTCAATCAAAAAAATTTGATGTTTGTACCTTTGATTTGTTGATATCAGTATGCAGAGGCTCTGGAGGTGATTTCTTAAACGGTTGGTATACACGAATGTTTGCAGCATCCAAAGCCATGGTCAGCTATATCGATTTTAAAAAGCTGTGTGCTTGTATGTATTTATAGGCTGATATTTGGGTATTTGAATAATTTTTTGGCGCCTGCATAACAACCGAATTAGGGATTCCCCTACAAATAGGTCTGTTGTTTGGTTTGTTATTAATGATATTATGTAAATGGTTGTATTTTTTTTATAAAATATCTTCTGGTTTTAAGTTTTTCCATCTTTACCATATGGTGTAAATTTAAAACCAATTGAAGTAACATAAAAATGGTACATTAAAACCTTTTAAAATAGGTGTTTTTTACAATAAAATCTGATTATGTTTAAATTTTATTATATAAAACAATAACAACATAATACTTACATTAATATTTGAAAACTATGGTTTAATCTTAATGTATTATAGTGCTTATATAACTTTTTTTGGGGATTTAGATAAAATTAGTGTATGTTATATATTAAATACTTTTTAATCTGTTAAATTGTTTCATATTCATATGAGGTATGTGTATATGTTTCATGTTTTATTATAGTTATATTTAATATTTTATTACTTGTACTATAATAATAAACAAATATTTTAGTTTTAATAAATGAGTCATGTTGTATTTATTTATCTATATTAATTGTGTTTAGATAAGGTATATTTTATATTTACATCTATTCTCATTGAAAGAAATATGTACTCGATATTTATGATTTTATGGTTCTATTTTATTTAATGCAACATAAAAACATGTATTCTCATTTATACTCGGTTTTTGTGTATTAAAGTCACAGTAATCACAGAAATTAATTACGGAGGTATGTGTATCTATTTTAGTTTTACATATTATTTTTTAAGTTATGCAACATTTCTACAAGGTTTTGTGGTATAACATTACCAACATTTAAGGATAAAAGGTATATATTTCATATTTTTATAATTTGGGTAAATATTTGTAACTTAAAAATATTATTCCGATATTTTGTAACTGGTTTTGCAAAAATTGCAGCATTTATATTCGCATTTGTGGTATAACAGTTGCTATATTTGCGGGTAACAGGTATATATTTTTTATATTTTTTCAGCTAATTTGGGTAAATATTAGTAGCTAAAAAACTATCCTTCAGATTTGTTGTAACTGGTTTTGCAAAATTGCAGCATTACTATTCGCATTTGTGGTATAACTGTTGCGACATTTGCGGGAAACAGGTATATATTTTATATTTTTTTGCTTAATATTTTGGTTTTATTAAATTACGTAATACATTTGTTATTTTTTTCAGGTCTAAAATAACAAAAATGAATCTGATGGTTTTACAAAATATATTTTTTTGTGTTTACCGACATAATATGACATTTGTGGTAAGATGCTGAAATACTCATTTTAATAGTTGTAAAATTAATAATTCGAAATCTTTTGGTAAACACTTTATAAGCTGGACTGTATTTAGTTTGTATTTGTAAGATTTTATTTTTAAATCTATTATTTCTTATTTTTAGTTGCAAAATAAACATTCCGTAATTTATGTATAATGATCTAACAACCTCAGGAATTTAAATTATTAACAATTAAAGGTATCAATGTGTAAATATAATTTGTTACCACGTTTATAGCAAGGATAATATGAAATTCTATACAAATAAAGGGATCAATTTGTAAATGTATTTGAATCTCCCATTTTATTGCATGGTTAGATTGTCTATATTGCCCTCGTAAATGCTTGTTTTTGAGTTGTACGTTATGCATAAAAGATTCAAATCTCTTAAATTTGGTCGTCGTCCCTTCTTCGTGTATTATAATATAGTATAGATGGTTTTGAAACCGGACCGGATCGGCCGGTCCGACCGGTTGGATCGGAAACCGGACTTCAATCCGGCCCGATTCGGTGCTTAAAACCGTTTTAACATTGAACCAGTGGTCAGACCGGTTGAACCGGCAGTCGGACCGGGAACCGGACCGGTTGATCGGTTTTTATATAATTTTTTATTTTTTTTGTAATTGTTACATATATTTATAAAAAATAATCATAATTTTATTCAGTTCTTATATATGGTCCGAACGGTTGAACCAATCTGACCAACGAACCGGAAAGACGTCCGGTTCACTGTCCAGTCCGGTTTTAAAAACATTGATTATATCATGTGTGTGTCACGAGGGTGTGCTGAAATAGTGGTAGGTATAAAAAAGCCACTCCGATGTAAATTATTTTATAACCGTTATAATATATTTTAGGGGTTTAAATTGAAAATATGCTAATGCGCATAAAAGAATAATTTTGTTATACTTTACTCTGAATTATTTGAAGATATATAATTTTTAGGTTTGCTTAAAAAAGTTTTAATTACTTCCTATTTTATTTGTAAATTGGACCTAGTGATTGTGTTCTTGGATGGATAGTATCCTTTGAGTGAGCTACAAGTTAGCAAAATATGAAGTAATTTCATTTGTTATTTTCTTTTGTTAAATCACTTTTAAAAGTTAATATTATTGTATAAGAGCATTCACATCAGGTTACTTGTTTATTTTATAATTATATTAAAAATTATTATATTTTCTCTTTTATTCTTAATAAAATAATATTTTTAGTATTTTACCATTATATTTTCTCTCTCCTTTACGCACAACCGTTTTAAAAAACATTAAAAAATTACAAGGGTTGAACAACGATCTTTAAAATATACAGATGAACAATAACTTTTTTTTCTCATCCACACACAACAATTAACAAATATTTCTTAAAATATAAGAAACACACTCATATAAATATGAAAAACCTACCGTGAATCCTCTAATAATCTAAAGTTAAACCTCATATTCGTGTTATCCAATATGTTACATTTATTTAACATTTAACTATTCCTTTTTTACTGGTTGATAAAATGATAAAATCTAATAAGTTACACAAATATATACAAATGCAAAAGTAAAACGAAATGAAACCCGCGACTATTTAATCAAGTTCCTTAGGATCTGGGTTTTACAATGAATTATTTTGATATTTATGACATCCAAGTTGTTCAAATTGGATTAGAAGATCCTTTAAAATTTAATGGCATGATAACAAATATATAACGTAACATAATAATTTTATGATAAAGTTAGGTCACTAGATACTCATATTTTAAGTGTTTTAGTTATGTTTTAAATGTATTTTAATAAAGTTATTACATATATGATATTTTCTATTGAGGTTTAGATGAATAAAAGATCGGTTATATCATGATCAATATCCAAAATTTTATGTTTCTAGAGATCCTTCACAAGTTATTTCTCAATAAGACTAAAATAGTATTACCTGTGTACAAAATGTTCTCACATGTAAATACAATACATGCTTAACCTAAAAATATTATATCTTTGTTTTTCTTAATAAATATACATTACATTATATAAATGTAATATAAATGACTACCTATGATCAGAGATATTGATAACTTTACATACCGTCAGTTTTTTATTTTTTCATGCAATCTTGGATTTCAAAAAGTCACTTACAAAAAAACCATGTTTACATAATTAAATCCAACATCACTACAAAAAAATGCCTTCGTGTGTTTTCGTTAACGCTATGTTCCTGAATTCATTTAAGGGGAGAAAATAAAAGAATTAGAAGGAAAGAAAACATTTTTTGTGATCCAGATTTTTTTTGAACGAAGAAAATAAAATGAAAGTAAGAAAGTTGTGTTCTCGAATTGATTTAATAAAGAAAAAGAAAAGAAATATAAGGAAAATAAAGTGAAAAGTGAATTCTTCTAAATTAAAAGGAAACTAGTTATCTTCGCGATCGCGCGTTTGCGCGATTGTTTTTTTCATCATTTTTACGATACGATATATCAAGCATTGATCATATTTTGTTGAGCTCGCAATGTATTAACAAAAGCAAGTGCAAGTAAAAGCATACAACCCATAATACATGTCGTCGTTTTTTTCAAATTGCTAGTTTTTGAGCCAAATATATCTTTAAACATTGTAGGCAAAACGGCAAAAGGTGGCTTGTTTATATACGTTGAGCAAATGGGGGTTTGTTGTGGTCATATACTTAAAAAACAAAAGGTGGTTGTTGTTGTGGTCATCCAGGCCGACATCAAAAGGTGTCCCAAGACCAAAATGTGCATTGTTTTTCTACACGGAGTGAGTTCCAATCTTCAGTTTCTTGCTTGTGTCAGTGTTTTCATCTGCATTTGGGATGTTGTGTAGTTATAAGCCGCGTTGATTGATAATCAATATGGGATAATTAGTATGGGAGTAGGATACCTTATTGTAACACTAAACTTCTTGCGGTTGTTGGGATGCACGTTTTAGGTGCAAGTCACTGGTGTTCTTGGTATTGGTGTGCTTGTCAAAGCTGCATGAGTTTCTGTTTGGTTGTCTAGCAGAGTTGCCCCGTTGACCGTGCAACAAACACTTCATGTTCTATCATTTTTTTGTGCCTGCACCTCTAGTATTGCTTCCTTGTTCAGAATTGTCTGAACAGTGTCGTTTGGTGCATGCTCATTCAACATTTCAGCGCATTTAAAAAGAACACATGCACAACAAAAGCAATAATACAACAGCTAGAAGCTAATAATAATTTAAAAAAGAAACATAACCTGCATATGATGAATTGACAGCAACTTTTCCTGGAATCGATATGAAGCCTGCGCACAACCAAAAAAGCAAGAATCAACAACGCATAAACACAACCAAAAGACCACCAAAAACAGGTAGCTAAACAACCATGAAACAGTATACACAACATCTCTCTGATTCTAACACACAAAAATGGGCATCTATTGTCATTTCATCATTGTCCATCGAATCCCCATTAGGCCCAGTTTTAATTATACAAAACTCAAGTTTATGGTCTACTATTATAGCAACTGTTATGATTGGGTACAAGTCTACAACTACTAATAGTATGAGCTCGGTTTATATGTGGTCAAATGTTCATGTGTATAAAGAATATTATATATTGTTGTTTTTTATCCTAACTTCACAGGAGGTTAACCTTGTTATCATATGTCATGAGTTATGGAAGGTAAAACATTATGTTTTCATTGTTTAAATCAACCTTCAAGCTTTCAGCATAAAGAATGTGTAGAATTATTTAAGAACTCTTCATATGGAGCTCAAACTTTTATCTGTCAATATGATTTAAATCATAGCTAAAATTTTTAAGATATTTACAATTAAATAAATCAATTTTAGTTATGTTTGATATCTAGCAGGTCAATTGGATAAATTATAAAAACTTGCTAAATTGAAACAAATGGGTCGGGTCGAAAGGCAGCAAAGATTATTTCAACACATCAACCTTAAAGACAAGTTTATTAACAAACATGAATCTTGAACACGCAGACTCCAACCATTATATACTCCAAAACAATATATGTTCACTATCATTTAATTGTATACTGCACAAGAGAGAGGGTTAAGTCAGTTGGTGGGACAGGTTAAAATGAGTTTGGGTTAGAACGGGTGAAACTAACAATAGTCTATGTTGAAGTTAATTTTGATCTCTAGCTGGTCAATTGGGTAAATCAAAATGAGTTAGGGCCAAAACAGGTGAAACTAACAATTGTCTATGCTGGTTCAGGAGGTTTTGTTAAAAACAGATACAGGTCAGATCGATTTAAACCATGATCCAACATAAGTAACATAAAGAAGTCTCAAAACCTACATTAAATCCAAGTAGAAAGCAATCTTTAGATGTATGAAAAAACCAAAGCCCTTAGGAACTAACATGAAAGATATAATAATAAATAGATCAATTAAGCAAGTACAAAGAAATCCAATCAAAAAATTTTATTCAAAGTAATAATAAAATATAAAAACTAACTTATAGGAAAAGAGCCCACATAAGACATGTATGAGCAAACTTAAAAAACCCAAATGTGACTTGAAACACCATAACCTAATCAATCGAGATGTAAACAGATGGTTCAATTTGATTACTGACAAACTTATGCTGGTCTAGTTAGTTGATGATTTTCAAATGCCACAAAAGTCGCACAAAAGAACATTCATATAACTATTTACAACTTTCGGATAGTACAAAAGTCAAACAAAAATACATTCGTGAAGGGAAACAGGTCAACGAATGAAATGGTCATAAATTCAGAATAACCCTAACCAAAATCATCACTATAACAATTATAGTCAAAATTCCCTAAACCTGCACTTGAAAATCAGGTCAGGAAATGGAACAAACAGCACCCAGTTTCATCCCAATCTAATAGTCAGTCAACACAAACACAACATCATTAAATAAGATCGACAACCAGTTCAACAATCGTATACAACCACATAACCGAATTGAAATCAGAAGCACATAATCGTAGCAAACAAAGGACATGCAATCATAAAGACACCTTAACTGCAATGCATTGCCATATCGCACAGGTCATACGAAGGCAGATTCAAGGTATATCGCTGGCAGAACACAATGCATTCATAAAGAAACCGAGAACGGAACACAAAACACATAAATATTTAACTGAAATCAATTTGTGGATCGCCAAAGAGCAGGAACCCAGAAAGACAACTCAATATTCAAGGAATTAGAAGAGGAAGAAGAAAACAACAAAAAAACCTATAAAACAATACATGCATCACATAAATCTTAGGTTGAAGAGCCGACTTTGTAGATCCGGGAAGTCGAAGAAGAAAATGAATGTAAAGCTCGAAACCAGTACATGAAAAAGATAAAAAACCAGAAGCCCACACGAAAGAAACCAGGAGTGAACACGTGATCTATGGAAATATTAAACAACAGAAAAGAGACTAGAAATGAACACATGTACAAAGACACTGTTCATTCTGTCTATCTTTAAACATATAGGTTAATAGGTAATTAAAGAAAAATAAAGGAAAAAAAAAAGAAAATTTTCTTTTATGTTCTTTTTTTAAGTAACTGAAGTTAATATTCATATAGTTAGTTAGGAGCTGTATCACATTCTAAATAGAATATTCGATAAGAAAAGTACAAGCACCCTTAGCATAAGCCTCTTCCATCACGAAAGCGCACTTTCCTTTTATATCATCGGATAAAACGGAACTGCAATAAGGCCCTCTCTCCGTCGTCTCCGACGACTACTACGTGAATTTCTCTTTCACTGATCTCCAATCAACTCGGAAATGCTGGTAATTGAACCGCCAACCGCCTTCCGTATCCCCGCCGTCCGATTTGCTCGTGATTGCAGTCTCTCTCTCACTCTCGCACCTTAATCGCACCCTGGTATATCTCGCATACGATACAATTCAGCTCTTACTTTACGATTTTGCTTCAACCAAATTGGTTTAGTGTTTCTTTCAAGTAACTAATTTATGTTATTGACCGGTAAATAACTGTAGAATTAGTTAGAGCTGATATAAGAGTGTGTGAGCTTGCTTAATTAGTTAGAGCTTTAGAATTTGGGTATGTTATTAGTTATGATTAGCATGTTTTGCATTGTGGTTGTTTTGCTAGCAATAAGATTACGAGAAGGAACAATTTCACGAAGAACAGAATTAGGGCTTCGGCGGAGGAGCTGTCAGGTCCAGTGAAACAAGCGAAACCCCAGCGATATCATCCGTCTGAGGACATTTCGGATTCCGAAGAATCAGATGAGAATGGGGACGCCATACTTGGACCTGCTGAAACTAGCAGGACTGTTATTGAGGTAATGGTAGGAAGCTTTTTTTTTTTTTTTTTTTTTTTTTTAAATTTCAAAGCAACTTAATGTGGAATCTTAGGTGTTTCTTAGTTTGGGATCATAATGTGTGTTTCAGTGTAGGTAGATCTTTGATGCTAGCAGATAAAATTATCAGTAAAATCTGTAAACAAAGTCATAACATTTGTTTAAACAGTTTCCTGGTAGAATTCTTTTGGCTCCTTGAATGAGATGTGTTGCTGTTTTACTTACCATTTGTACGTCCACCATAATAGGTGCATGCATTGTTACTTAGGCCTAAGAAAAGGCATGTTGTATATAGTGAAATACTGAAATGGAAATATCACAACAAAGTCTACTTGCTGTGGATCATCAAGAAAGCTATTTATGGGCAAATAATGTGATTTGAGTTAAGAACACGAGTTCTCATTTGGCATAAACCTTTGTACATTCTCATGATATTGTAATCTAACAGGTGTTGTGACTGTGTAGAATTTGCTTTTGGATCAAAGTAGTGCTATCTACCTCAGGTTGTTGTGTGGCTTAAGTTGTAATGTTGTGTTTGTTGGATCATTTAGAGAGTCAATTAATAGCAGCAGGAAAGCAGCTATGTGCCTCTTTTTCTTTGTGTGAATCTGTCTGATGTCAAATTCACATCGGCTTCCATCTTCATACACGTGAATTGACTTTAAAAAAAGAACATCTGCTGGATAGCTACAAATGGCTGATCATTTTTGCACTGCAGATTTATCCATATCACATATGGTCTTGACTGCTAACGTGTTACTTTTGTCAGGTAAACAGCAAAGCAATGCTTATGTTTTCAGGTGTGGTTGGTGATGGAGTCCATGAGAATATTTTCTGGCCAGATTTGCCTTATGTCACCGATGAACATGGGAGTAAGTTATCCTCTCCAATCCTGTTGCGTGATTTCTTTTATGGAAACTTGTCCTTTACTTAATTTCCTGTTCTGATGCCTCTCAGGTATATATTTTCGAGTGAAAAATGATGAAGACATTCTTCAACTCTTACTTCCGAGGATACTCTTGTGGTGAGGAACATGAATTTAGGGTTAATATCTTACTCAGCTTGTTCAATTGTATCCAATTTTCTTGATCACATCAACTGTCCTTTGTGGAAAAAGAACCTAAAAGTACCCAAGGTACTATGCATTGGGCTTTGGGAATGACACATGATTACATTAGTCACCTTAAATGGCCGTTTTCCACAAATCCTGCTTTTTGTTTGATGTATTGGACATATGGTTATGTCTCAATCCAAGGTTATGATGTTCTTTTGCCATTCATTTTTCCTACTGGAAATTGTAAACTAACAGTAGCTTTAATAGTAATAAACTAAAGATGGCATCGTCGTAGTTGCTACAAGAAGGTTATATAGTTTTCTACTTTTCTTTGAAGTAATCTTCTTTTCGGTACTGAAGGAGTATATATTTTTTAACCTCAACGCAACACTCTAACTAAAGTAGGTTAGCAGATGGTTATATAGTTTTCTTTAAGTAATTCTTCTTTTGGAGCTGAAGGAGTATATATTTCTTAGCCTCAAAGCAAACACCCCCTAACGTGCAGTAGGAAATTGTCGCATTAACCTTCAAATCAACTTAAGCATGAAGTTATTAGTAGTCTATAACAGTATAACCCTGTTTTTAAACGTCTTAATGTCTTACTACTGTAAGTTATAACCCATGTTGTTCCATGTCACAACCTTAAATGCATACTTGGAATCCCTATCATGCAAAATCAAAATCCCCAGGGGATGCTTTAGCCATACCCACTACACCTCAAAGGTCACCACTCTGATACTATTTGCAACTCACTAAACCCAAAGTAGTAGGCTGATCAAATAACCTCCAAATCAACCTAAAACACATATGGAAGTTATTTGCTGCCCAGAACGCAGGACAACTTTGCTCACTCTTCTAAACTCATAACATATATGTCAGATCACTTCCAAACTTTATCAGAATTTTGCTACATGTCATTATATCATTTATAAACTTTTATGTGGAAGATTTTTAAACATGGGAAGTCATAATGCAAAATGAAATGACAAGTAAAATAGCTACTATCAAGTACATTAGCATTTAGAATAGATGTATCTAAAGAGTAAAGACAACTGTCTATTCAAAGTTATGAAGTTAATAACCAATACACTCAATGCAGCAAGTCATAATAGGCTTAGATACGACTGAAATGGTAAGTGAGATGGAGCTGATAGGTCAAGCGGAGTCTGATTTTGATTTGGAGGAAATGAGGATGAAGACAGCAGGACTGATGACAATGATGACGAAGACGACGACGACGACGACGACGAAGACGATGAGAGTGACGGCTATGAAAATGTGTCAACTTCAATGCTTTATTTATTGTATTCTCACTCACCAGAATATTGTTAATTTGTTATAACTTCTTTTTCATGCCTAAATGTTTGTAGGAATGGGTGTCACTTCTAGAGGAGGGGGAAGATGGTGAGGATCCTGGTGATTGGGCAAAGTTGGAGACCATGCGTTCTTCCCATCCAATGCATTTTGCTAAACAGATGGCACAGGTAAGTATCAGTTCATTTCCACCCATGAAGAATTACCACGCATATATGTCCCTGTGACATGGAATTTGCTAGAGGCAATTCAATTCATATGTATGAATGAGCCATACTGGTTGTTTGTTGTTTGTTTTGTTATGGATGAATGAGCCATGGGTTATGTTTTATCTCTCGGGTAAAGTCGGGTTAAAAGGAAACAGGTGGTTGAAAGTTGAAACTCACCAAGTGTATTTTCATCCATAAAACCTCATAAATTATTTTATTCTATAAATATATTATTATTGAAAAAAGATACTTTTTGTAATTTCATTTAACATGTGACTTTTTAAAATTGGGCAAAACCCATTCCACCCAACCCAACCTCCTACCAGATTTGCTTGTTTGGACCCCTTACCAACACACACAATTTTCCTTTTGCTACTGTGAGGTTGAACAGTTATCTCTTGTGCCTGCTGAGTTATTTCCTTCTACATTCATGGACTCATGGTAGAGTTAATTGAAGCATCATTTGTATGTACTAACATTATCTATTTGGGGTGAACTTTTTCTCTTCTGCAGGTTGTATCAGATGATCCAGTAGACTACATGGATCAGCCTCCTGCTGGTCTTGCTATTCAAGGCTTCTTTAGACCTGCATTATTGAAGAAAGAAATTCCGTCAAACCATATATGATTGACAGTCAGTCTAAAGATGAGAAGCAAATCAGGTATCTGATGGCAAAGAAGAATACTTAGGTGTCATCAATGGCCATAGGCACGAACCCGAACCATCCCCAGATGGTTCAAATACAGAAGAAGAATTGCAGAAAGATCAGATTTCAGGAAATGGGACTTCATATTATAAGCTAGAGTTTGGTAAAAATTCATTTGATCTCAGCACATGGAAATCAGGTATTTTTTAAATATCAACCCGCAACTTAATATAGAGTTATTGCATTCATCTTCTTTACTGCTACTTTGGAAATAATATAATATTGACACATGCATTATACGTGACGAATCCTTACAGACTTTGTGGAAGTGGAAGATTTCAGGAGGGCTAAACCTGATGCTATTGCACATTGGCTCCCAAAATCATATCCCGCCTTTAAATCTGGTGGAGAAAAGGACTACACTAGCCCTTAAATCATTATGTTGGAGATGTAAAGGTCTTCAAGTGGAGGTACACCTACTCACTTCCTGTTCTTTATATTCCAATATTTTTAGAATATTCCTGATAATGAAAGTAATGGTTGGACCACGATACTTTATGTTTACGGGCAAGTTCTTAATTATTTAAGATGTCTCCGTTGCAACTAATGACAGGAGGTAGCTGTTATTGGTGTGGACAGCCTGGGATTTGATGTAAGAGTGTGTTCTGGAAGACAAGTTCAAACATTGCGGTTTGCATTTAAAAAAGAGGGTAATTCCTGGTTCCTGTTTAAGTGCAGCTTATGAAAAATTAAATGGTCTAACTGCCTGATGCTTTTACTTTCTTTTTTCTTTTTATGAACTGTTACCCTGTATGCAACACATGAACACAAGATATGCAATAAGCATGTGTCAGTCAGGAAACGACAATCAACAATTCGACATATCTTATATGTTTTCGGGATCTCTTCATTTTTTATGTCGTTTGTCTGTGCCAAGGATTCCAACCTTCACTCAGGAATGGCAAAAAAGACTGCAGCAAAGTCTGATTAAACTTTTTAACTGATATAATCAGGACTATACTTTTGGCGCAAGAAGCTAAAAATGTTTGTGTTCTTTGTTGGAACTTAACATGTTTGTGATTGAAGACTGTCTGTGTTTCTATGCAGGCCTCTTCAGAGTACAGTGCAGAAAGGCAGTTGAATAACTTGTTATTTCCAGAATCCCAGGCAAGCAACAAAAGCAGAAAGAAACCCATCAAATGAACTCTAGAAAACTAAAGGAGCAAATTTTGTGAGCGAACATTTGTGCTCATTATGTACATAACATGTCATTTTTTCTGCTCGGTCTTATCATCTTATAATATTACGATTGTAAGTTCAACACTTAACAATCACATGATTCATAATCCTTTCTGTTAAAGTCAAACATGACCAAGTCCATTCTCAAGTGTGCATGGCATTGGCATTGGCAGCATGGTTTATCTTTTATTTAATTCTATTTTTTTATGTTTACGTATGCAGAGAAAGTTTAGGAGAACAAGTCATTGGTTAGTTGGGTTAGTGGGTCCTTCCTTATCTCCATTTTTATGGCTATTTTCGTTGTGAACGTTGCATGTAAGTTTATTTATTCTCTGCAAGTGTAAATTAGAAAAGCTCGAACCTTCGAGAGCAATTTCTTTTGTGTGAGTTTTACTTTCTGCAATTTCTAGTTTTAAATACCTGTGTTCTTGATTTCCACTTCTTGTAAGTCAACACTTTCAACCACCAAAAATCATCCAAAATTATTGCCCATGTCATGCAGTTTTCTCTTATTTACAACAAATTGATCGATTGCATCATTCTTCTTAATGGATGAAGTGCACGGGTTGGTAGCTGACATTTGTTCTGTTTATGGCAAGACCTGATGCTTTCATATGCTAATCGAGCGCTAACAGATGAATCAGTCTAATAACAACATTAGTTGGTGTGTTTAGTTCTTAATATCAGGGACAGAAAAACAAGGCAAATCAGTCATTCCTATGGCTAAACTGAGCGCCTTCGTGTCATGAGTTGTTTCTGACTATTGCTACGGGCTAATAGAATAGACACGAATAATCAGCTAAGAACTAGACAAAAATAGACCATCTGTCTATAAGTAAATAATTGATCGTCTCTTTTCCTTGCTGGTCAAATGGTTTTCAACAAGGAAGAAAAACAGTTAAGAATTAATAAGCCGTAGAGTATTCTCTCAGCGAATTAATACAACGAATTCATTTGTAGTAATTTTTTTCCACTTTTTCTTATCTCAAGCATGATATATTACTGTGTTTACTCAACAACTTAAAATCACTTTGTTCATCTGACAAGAGAGGTCCGGAATTCATTTCAGTATAGACTTAAGAAAGGGTATATATTTTCACCATGTTTAAAGACGCTACAAAAACGGGAATATTCACTTCATACCCTAACATCATACCCAAGACCATACAGACCCGACACACATGATATAAATTCAAAAACAAAAAAACAACCACAATTTAGAGTTTAGACACCATTTAAACACACCACTCTCAACGGGACAAATTTAATCACTTCCTCCCTCGCTTTCCTCAGCACCTTCTTCCTCCAAAGCAGGCATTTCAGCGTCGTCATCACCTTCTTCCTCGTCAATGCTCAGACCCATTTCAACATCCTGTGAATCTCCCTCAAATGTGTGGGGTCTCGAGGCTAAATCCAGATGTCAGTAAAGCGGGTCTCGAACAAAAGCAGCACCAAATCTTTCACTGATTATCATTCTTGTCTGCCTCAGCTCTCTTCCTGAGTTCCTCCATGATGGGATTATCAGGGTTTATCTCCATTGTTCTTGCTGGACATGTAAGCCCCCATGCTACTGTCTCTGAGAGCCTGCGCCTTCATGATCCTCTCCATGTTAGCCGTCCATCCATACTCTCCGGTCACCAAACAGCAAGGCGAGTCCACAATTCTATCAGACACCACAACCTTCTCCACCTTGTCTCCCAAGATGTCCTTAATTGTCTTGCATAGATTCTCAAATGATTTCTTCTTCTCTTCCCTTTTCTTTTTCTCCTCTTCCGTTTCATCTTCAAGCTTCAATCCTTCTTTTGTTGCAGACACTAGCTTCTACCATCGTATTCTTTCAGCTGCCCAACCGCATATCATCAATGGCATCCACCTGAACAGCACCTCATAGCCTTCTTTTTGAGTCTCTCTAAGAATGGAGAGTTCTCAACAGCCTTTTTTGCTCTCACCGGTGATGTAGTAGAATCCTTCTGGCCTCCTTCATGCGGGTCACATAGTCTTTCAAGCTGGTCAGTCATCACCGCTCTTGGTCGAATGGTAACGAAGCAAATCAGCCAACTTGGCTCTGTTCTGGCTGTCCTCATGGATACCCAACTTCAGATTCTTAGAGAAGGCTTCATAGAATTTGTTGTAATCATCCTTGTTCTCAGCAATCTCATTGAACATCTCAATGCATCTTGACAAGATTCTTTCTGATAACTTTAAGAATCTTGTTCTGCTGAAGCATTTCACGAGAGAGTTGAGCGGCAAGTCATCAGAGTCCACAACACCCTTCACGAACCCAAGGTACTCGGAATGAGCTCTTCACAGTTGTCCATGATGAAAACCCT
>JABSNV010001371.1:72500-84057 GCA_024085815.1 Flaveria linearis | reverse complement strand
ACTTTTTCTATCCCGTCGCTCCCAGCAAAATAGCCTAAGGAGATGTTCGTCCTCCTCGCCCGAGAAGGACTTCGCCCCTCTATCATCGTCTGAGGGGATCCCGAGCTTAAGCGGCGCAGGAAGCGTTTTTCAAAAAATTCATAACCTTACGGCTGGGTAAGTGGATTAAGAGATCCATCATCGCAGGGACGAAGACCAGAACTATAGACTCATTCTGCACCAGCCCAGACGCAAAAAAGAAAACAAAGGCGCCCGAAGCCGCCTTTCTTAACTGGACGAATAGGAGAGTCAGAAGGGCTTGGCTGATGGATTAGTTATAGTTTTTGGACGAAAGAGTGAAAATCAATCGAATCAAAGACTTGTTGCCTAGGAGTTTCAGTTTCAAGCTTAGCTCGTCTTTCCTGCTATGAGTCCGAACATACTAACTCTTTTACGGAGTGAAAGAGCTAAAATGGTCTCCGCCGCTGCAGGTCCTTTATTTAGGAATGCTAAATCTGAACCGATTTACAAGTCTTCTTAGTTTGCATCTATTCCTTCATCCCTTGAGTACAAAGGGTATTGGGCTTAGTATGTGCTTAGTTTCGGTTAATCCTTAGGCTCTTTTTGATTACGTAGAAACTTGGATGATTTTTAGCCTTTGTAATCGTAATCTAATTTCAATCATTTTTTCCATAGGTTAGTTTCTTTATTTTAGAGCTCGGGCGGATCTCTTTTATTCTGGTATTCATAAAATGGGTAAGGTGACTAAACTGCACCGGATTAACCTGGATCTATCATTACAGCTGATTCCTAGCAGTCTGGTTTTAGATCCTGTTAAGTCCTTTGTGGGGGCTGATTCTGTTAGTTATAACCTGGTTAGTCAGTTTATGGATCTCGCTACCATTGATGAAGAAGGTAGAAATGTACGCTTCGGTCGTATGCCAATTCTTGGAGAAATCACTAAGGTCTTATTCAATCTTGCCTTAATGGAGTTCGACCGTCAGTTATGCAATCAATCTCCTGGGATGACATTTGAAAGATTCATTGGTCTGGTCTTTATTGCGAGTACTGATGATCTAATCTTCGATGAGTATAAAGGAAGGGCTCTAATTGAAGAACTTGGGCTGTATTGTGACATCGAGTCTATTGGACCAGGGGATGAGCCCCTCGACTGTTACCGTAGGAAGGTAGCTCTGGACAATGAAGGTAAGGTTGTCGTGTACAATCCTATAGATTATGGTTAGCATTAGTAAGGGAAGTCGAAAGCACTTACCTTGATGAAAGGACTGTTTACTTTATTGCGTACTTCTTTCCATCCTGAGAAGGAGATCCTTTGGAAAGTGCCTAGAAAGTCTTCTTCATAGTCTTCTCTGACCGTACCATGCAACAAGAGTGCAAACCGATTCTTTCTAACGATTCGCCGCAACGAGCTTCTTGAATGCCAAACCAATGACGTCTGATTTCCTAATGGAAGTCAAGCTAGCTGCGTAGCCGCCGACAGAGAAGGAGAAGACCAGATCTTGGACTTGCAAGCTCTCTACCATGTGTCGCGGGGGCGGAAGGAGGCCGACGAGCGAGATTCATTACCAAAGAGCGGACGGATGAGTTCCGGTCGACGCATTGTACGATTCCCGCCGCTTCAAGCGAGTTCGAGTTGCCAGTGATGGAGTTCTAAGCGATCCAATTGTAGAAAATCAAAGGGTTGAAGTCTTAAGGCGACGCGCATCCAATTGCATTCCAGGGGTAGGCCTCTCCTCTTGCTGTGGCTTTTCGTTCTGTTTCAAGGAAGATTCACATGGGACATCACGTCGGATAGCCTTTGTTCTGTTAAGCCTTCCGTTCTCCGATTTTTAGTCCTTTCTTATGCTATAGAGCAGGGAATGTTCTCTTCGTCTCTTTTCCTTTCCATTGAGTGTAAAGTGAACCGCTGTAGAATGAATAAGGAAGGCGGGGATCAGTCCAACGGTTTCGGTTCCCCCGGATAGATAGGCGTGAGACAGACGAGAGCTAGCCAAAGAAAGAGTCGGGATGGCTATTCAAGGATTCGAAGCTTTCTACCCAGTTTGCTTTGCATAGGCTGATTCCGTTGAGTCAACATCCCTGAAAGTCAACCTTTTTCTATTCGAACATTTTGGCTCGCGATAAGTAAAAAATAGGAAGGAACGAAAGAGATCAGAGACAACTCAGCTAAATTCTTTCTCAGTATGCTATATACTACTTTAAGGTTAAGGGGGTTTCTTCTTCTTTGTCGTAGTTTTCTTGTCAGTCTTGGCTTTCTTCTTAGGTTTCTTGCCAGTCTTAGGTTTCTTCTTTTCTGTCTTAGGTATCTCGTCTATATCTATTGTAGGGTTAGTGACCTCTGTAGGTTCTTCTTTCATCTCATTGTCTCTCTCGTCCATCCTTTTCTTCTCGGTTATCTCTCTTTCCTTCTGAGATAATTTCTCATAGAGAGAGAGATTCTCGTTCTTAAGATGTGTTACATCAGCCCTTAGCAACATGACTAGTTTTTTGCTAATGTTATCTAGTCTAGACAGGTCTTTGACATCAACAGGCTTTGTATCAACCCAGTACTCCCCTTCATAGACTTTGATCCTCTTTGGCTTTTGATTAAGCCCAACCTTGACATTTTTATCTTTCTTGAAGATGTTAAGTGAGGACCACTCAATCCGGAAGTTGGCTTCCACCTCTACTTGTAGCGTACGATCAGGGTCAGCGTACTGTGAAAGAAACCATTCAGGAGTGATTTCATTTTTCGCAAGCCCTTTGTACTTGAGTGTATCCTTTCCTTTCTCATTCCAGTAGTAATAGGCCTTCGGAGCTAAAAAGTCTCCTTGAACGATTCTATCCTCTAGCTTAAACTGACCTAAGACCGAAGATGAAATCAATTCATCAGGGAGCGGCTGTCCTAGCACAACAGAGTCAGTGTCAGTGTAGTAACAGTCCTCTCTTGAGATGTAAGGATACATATAGATCCTAGCACAGGCAGTGATTGCAGCAGCAATTTGGACAGCAGAGTTCTTTGGTGGATCCCAATAATCAGTCTCAGTATTGCTACGGTAGGTCACGATGTATTTGGAATCGCTAAGCTCATCAGTTGATATCAAATCAGTCTTTCTTATTAACTGTTTCTGTCTTTTGTGATCGCAGATCTCGGTTATTGTGCCCATAGGGTTAATGCCAAATCTACCGTATAGCGAATTCATAAGGATCTTGTACACATAAGACAACGCATCATTCCCAGACTTTTTAGCTTCTAACCTGCTTTCAAAGAGAGCGCTTACAAACTCCCTGAATGGGCTTTCCTTCTTCTCAAAGAGGTAGCCTGAGATTGGAATCACAGTGTAGCCAATCTCTCTAGCAAACTTCAATTCTTCGCTATAGTAGACACCTACAAACTCACCTGTTGGAAAGATGAGAGTACCCTCCTTTTCTCGATAGGGTAGAAAGGGCTTCTTGATCGTTTTCGGACAGACCACATATGCCTCAATAAAGCCTAACATGCCATCTAAGTCCCTGTCTTCCAGATTTCCATACCAGACTGGTACACCACCTGGCATTGGGTATTCCTTCATGACAAATGGATAGAGGGAGTTCACATCGTAGTAGTATAGGTCCTCGCCTTTAGGTCTGTACACATCCGTATGACCACCGTAGTATGCATGTCTGATAAAGCTGTCTTCATTTCTGCTAGGGATGTGGATTGGAAAACGAGAGTCATCGTAGTATCTCAAACGAAAGATGCTTAGAGCTAGTGATGAAAGGGTGATTTTACTCTCAATGTCCACTTTGTACAGATTCCAATAGATGTCTTGTGCTTTTTTCATCACACCACCTAATAGATAGATGTCCTGCTTCATATAATCCACCAATTCATTTCTCATACTAACCAGCTTCTCAGGACTGACTTCGTGATAGTTGATAGAACCCTTCGTGCCTAGATCAGGACAGAGACTCTTAGCCAGCTCACTAAGTTTACTAGGGAGTAGATTATAGGAGTCCCTGAAGCGGAATAACATCTTTTTACCTGAATAGACTGCTAACTCATAAAGCCTATTATTCCTCATCAGAGGTTTGAGCTTGTATTTCTGGTGCTTACATGCGAGGTGCTTTAGCAAGAGAATCCCATCGAATCTAGAAAAGTTGTGGAAGTAAATCGTTTGTAATGACTTGTGTTTTTTAACAAGAGCAGAGATCCTTAATACCAAGTCAAAAAGAACCTTCTCACTCCTTTTTTCAAAGTCCATCGGATATAGTATAGAGTAGTCTTCGCTAAAGTAGGTCTCGATCTGCATATCCTTGATATCTTGACCTGGAAAAACCATCAAGAGACCAGCTGCATAAGGCTGATGATAATTCTTCTCATCCAGTAGTGTCTCGAGATCGGATACAATGAAGGGTCTCAGCATCGTGTTACATTTCTTTATCGTAGGGATAGATTTAGGGCGTCTACTCTGCCGGAGTTTCTTTGCAGTTAGAGTCTTGCTCTCAGTTAATCCCTCTTTGCTCTCATTAGAGACCTCTTCTAGAACTTCACGAAGTAAGTGATGTCTTTCTTCTTCAGATAGGGTTGGCCTCTCCAGCTTTTTTTCCTGTTCCATATAGACTCTGATCGTGACTCGAACAATTTCATCCCCCTCGTCAATTTCAGAAGTCTTTAAAAGGACTTTATATATCTGAGAGATTACCTGTTTTTTGGGAAGTAAATTACCACTCTCGTCAGTTAAGGGGATAGCTGTACCTATCGAAAAAGTGATCTCCTCTCCGTAAGATCGCAGCGAGGTAAGTAAAATCCCAAATTTCGCGTAACCCGTGTGGGATGTGTAAGCAAACTGGTGTAAGAGATCCATTATACACAGAGCATGTAGATCAACATCGTTAATATAAGGTTTAGGCTCGCGGAAGCTATGCGACGCTATGATTATCCATTTATGCGGATCCTGCACCCATGTCCTTTCTAGACTAGCAAAGACGCGATTCGATAACTTGTCAATAGATGCGCTGTATGTACAGTATGCCCTCGTGCGTATGCTGTTACTTGTGGAAAACATTGTTAGTATGCTGTTACTTGTGAAAAACATTGGTTCTTTCATCATTAATAGTGAACACTGTTGAGAGGAATCCCTGGCTTTCTTTTCATCATGTCAATGAAATGCATATATTTCTCATGATGCAAACTCCAACCATCCATTGGGTCTTCATACTGTCCGCATACAAGATGAGTATAGGCCTCGTAAGAGTTCACTATAGTCTTGATCTTTTCATCCCAGATTTTCCTCTTAGTCTTACTACGGCTGATTTCTTCTGGGATAGTTTTCTTCCAATAAATACATCAAACTGTCTTTTGGGATCACCTGCATTATTAAACTCTCAGTGATTTCCATATAAGTTTTATCACAAAGAGGTTTGATGACATTCAAATATATGAACTGATTTATGATTTTTAGAGGATGCCCCAAACTCATAATCGCACAGCTATAAAAGTAAGCCATTCTTTGGCTATAATATGAGGTTGTTATAAAGTTGTCGTGAACAGTGTAGATAGGCGCTTGCAGTTCAAGCATCCATTCTACCACTTTCATAGCAATATGTGCATCCTTCTGATGGATGAAGTTGACGAAGGTTGAGATCTCAGTCTTCCTGCTATCTCGTTTATCTGAAGCGACTCTCAGTGTGACTTGACGTCTCTTCTTATGCAATCTATCATAAACCCAGATATTGATCGCATCCATTTTCACATAGTCTTGTATTGTTCGAAAGTGATCCACTTCATACAGTACAGGGCGACCGCTAGATGAGGCAATCCAGCCAATACTACGGATCAAACGGATCAGACATTCCATGTGATGAAACCTATCTTTCCAGAACTCAAAGCACAGTTTAGCAACCATAAAGCACTCCTTCTGAGTCAGGAATCTTGAGAGATTCTCCTTTATATCGTGAGCTGTGCTCATAACCGTCTTACCATAGATTATAGGCATAAATATACTTTTCACTATCTTTCTATCGAGTACCTCGACAAGGGTTGAGGAGAGAGTACTATCCTCTACTTTTTTCTCTATGTAAGATTTCAGTTCACATAAGATAGAGGTATAAATATCTTGGATTTCCCCTTTAGGAGATTGAATGAGATTAGTCTTCCTCGCCATCCTTTCATCCAGTAATCAATAAGACATGATTTGAAACGCACTGGCAGAAGCATCTTGGGTAATAGGCATGCGCTTTATAGATTCAATGTCATGATAAAAGACTGGTAAAAAACAAGATAAGAACTGAAAGGGATGTTTAGCATGAGCAGCTAGCTCGATAAAATGATTATGACTTTCCGAATCCGAATCAGAATAATGTAAGGTGACACCTTTTTCAAGGGCTAGTTCGGTTTTGATGCCCTTATACCATCTTAATGCCTCACTGTCAGACTTGAAGGACTTAAACTGGAAGCTTGTAGCAGCTACAGCTACCAGAGGCTTAAGCTCTGTAGATTTCACAAATTGGATCAGGCTTCTCGAAAGATCACGTTCATGGAAGTGTAAGACTCCACACCGGTAGATTCTACCCCTGAAATCCAAAAAGGCAGGTAAATAAAATGAATAACCTTCGTAGGCATACGCCAATTCAAAAA
The DNA here is from genome assembly GCA_024085815.1 of Flaveria linearis. Classification (NCBI taxonomy): domain Eukaryota; kingdom Viridiplantae; phylum Streptophyta; class Magnoliopsida; order Asterales; family Asteraceae; genus Flaveria; species Flaveria linearis. The sequence goes on along the minus strand of JABSNV010001371.1, from coordinate 77,459 downwards.
TCATTTTTTCATAACGAGCCCGCTGAATGTCTTTCTGTAAAGTTAGTAACAATTCATTGTACGTAAAGTTCTCTTTCATATACTCATTATTCATGTATAATTCACGAAGTTTTCCGGAAACATCCATGAGATTAATAAATGCAACAAAGTCAGGCGCCAGCAAATCATTCTCTACAAAGAGATTATGCTGTTTTAATAAATATAAAAGCCAATCTGTATTAATTTGAAAAGACTGACTTTGTAGACAGTTCATTACCTCGCAGAGCTTAGCTGGGTTACTAAGCTCAAGATAGAAATTGTGTAGGTTACTTGAACTTAAAAGCCTGTAACGATCATACATCTCACTAGTTGGGTTACTTAGGTAACCACCCGTTATATCAGACAGACTTCCAGCATTATCGGTTGCTGTTTTCCATTCTAATGGAGGGGAGACCATTGGCAAGTTTAGCTTTATTGGTAGTAATGAAATATCAAAATGACATACGACATAGAGAGCCTTTGGAAGATAATAGGATTTCTCTTTCTTCATTACACGACTTGAACCGCTACTATCTGTAGCTAACGTAATCAGGCCCCTTTCCTCCATAAACTCCACTAAAGCAGTACCGATAGGGTACATTTTCGCTAAACGTTTTTTTCTACCCGAATCCTGAGATTGACCAGGAGATTCCACTCCTCTTTTAGCGTTGAATCGCCGTTGTCTTACTATTAGGGCTTGCGACCGAGTATTTCCTTCCAATTGCTCCACCAAGGAAGCAACACGAATCATGCAATTAGCATCAGCTGAGGAAAATAGCACACAAAGAACATGAACAATCAGCGCCTCAAGCGTATACTGGCCAAATTCTGCAATCAAGGCTAGATCTTCCTCTGATGTAAGCTTAGTACGAAGAAAATCCCTTGCACTCTCTTTTTCAGGATCAATTAGGATCTTTAGTATGTTAGTAGTAGAATGAAATATACTTTCCTCGTCAAAGTGCATAGTCAGATTCTCTATCTTTAACTGCAGATTATACAATTCCTTAGGATCAGCTACCACCCGGTTTTCTTCTCCTCCTTTATGTACTTCTCTGAACTCTCTTAGCAATGCAATCACACCTTCTTTATAACGCTTATTAGCGTTTTCTTCATAAGGTTGATTATCAACATGACCCTTGGCATAAATATAAAACTCTTCCCAGAACTTATAGATCCTGGTACGCTTCTCCTTGTCATAGCTCCATTTTGGAAACACCGAACTGACAACCCATTTCATTAAGTTGGATAAAGTCATTGATTATTCTTTTTTCTTCTTTTTTTTCTAAACTAAACATAGAGTATAACATGGGATTTTCTGGAAATCATGGAAAATGAGCGTACTCAAAACTCATGGAAAATGCGCTCCTCCCTTATGATTCCGGCTCATCCAAGGATTTTTTATTTTTAATTTGTATTTTTTCCAGTGCCATTACCCGTGGAAATGACTAGTGTAAACCATGGCTATGAGTGGTACAAGGGCACGTTGTCCTTGTGACATCAGCCTTGGACCGGCATTATGGGAGATTTTGCCCGTTGGGCTGCCTTAACCCTACCAGTCATTTCCCCCCAGTATTTGGAAACCCTACCCGGGGACAGACACTTGTTATACTCTAAAGAGTGACGACATGGTGTATTGTATTTTTTTTCCGTTCTTACCATATCATGGGCAGTTGGTTGGAATCCGTGTGATGGTTCGAAAGTGCTTTCAAAGATTCTTCGCATCCCCAGAGAGATACATGTTTCCATTGTGACTTGGTCGTCAAAAGGGGCACTACTAGTGTTGTGTACTTTTCATTGGAGCGCACCTTTCGCTAGGAAGGGATCAGTTACGAGTACGAAATGCTTTTCACATACAAGTCGGATAGCGCGATAAGGCAGTTACACTCCTCCGCCTGGCATTCCAGTTCAAATACTAGTGAGGTAGACAACCTCATGTCATGCGTGAAAATAGTAAGGACCCTGCCTACGGGCTCATTGGGACACTCAAGTACGAAGGAATTCTCCACTTAATTAAGGAAGGTTTCAGAGACAGAGGATCAAAGCAAGGGAACGAGGCGACCGGAGGGAGGGTTTGGTATGGTAGTGAGACCAATAGGGAAACATAATAAATAGGAAGTATGTGAAAGATCCATTGACACACGAAGGTAGAAGTCAGGTGTGTATTAAATAGCATAGCTACTGAATTCGCAAAGACTCCTTCCTCTTTTAAGTTAAGTGAGGAACTCGCCTGAGGGAAAGGGACTGCGACCTCCAACTCCCAAGATATATCATATAATCTAGCATGTTGCCCTGAAGAAGGATTGGAGTTATTTTCCTTCGGTCCATAAACGCAAGAATCGCGAGACGGCAGACATCGGCCGATGAACGCCGCGTTAGGCCACTTAGCCAAGGTCTTAAGGTATGCCTCGTATGCTCGTATGAAACTTATTCCTTATGCAGTTAAGAAAGCAAGTGAGGCGGCGGCTATTCCCATTCGAAGTAACAGGATTCGATGTTGCACCATCTTCAGGTCATGAGCCTGAGGTTTACCAATTCCTTTCAACAAACGAGAGTGAAATCACACTTGCTTAACTCCTGCTAATAGGGCTATAGCCGTTACAGCAGCTATCATGAAGGTGAAGACTAATATAATATTTTATCTTTTTGTCCCTCGATGATCAGTCGAGGCAGGCCTCAACTATCGAAATCAGGGCCGCAGGATTTTGGATATCTGACTCCTACGCGCGCACATAGAGGAAGACAGGACTCGGCCCCTAGCTACAGGAACAAGACGGAAGCCGAACTCAGGAACTCTTTTTCGGACACCGCTATTTCCTTGACATTCGAGACTGACTCAACCCAGCCTGAAGGAACAGACTCTTTACGATCCGAAACGAGATGCCATAATCAATAGCGGTAGGAGGAATAAGGCCCGATATGGACTCGCTCTGGCCCATAAATAAGGACTAGGAATTGGGTCTTCGTGTCCCTGTCACAATAACTCGACCAAGCCGAAAAAGTCCTGAAATTTAGCTCTATGCTCTATGAGGGCCACAGGATTGTTTGATTCCCCCTCCCGATCGGTCCTATAAAGGGGATGCCCGCGCTCCTGCTTATCTAATAGGTCTAAAGCTGTTACAGGTAGACTAATCATAAGGGTAGCCAGCCCAAGAAGAATTTGATCGTCCAGTCCATCAATGTGGAATCACTCGAGGAGGGTCGAAAAGTCACGATTTCGGGCCACTTGATCGGGATAGAGGATATCTTACTCCTACGCGCGTAAATATATAGGAGAGGGGCGAATCCCGTAACTCCTGACTCAAGGGCGGCAACATGGGGTCTGAGAAAGAAGAATTCTGATTCTTTTAGCGCCTTCACCGGGCACTCATTAGAAGGAGGAGGCCCCCTAACTCCTAACTCCCGGCAACAGAACTGAAGAGAGGGGATGCCGAGAGCTACTTATTAGAATTTGGATTCTTACGCGCCGAGACTCCTAACTCTAAGACTTCCGCGCCGCAGCCTTATTTATGCTCGCTCGGGGCGCATCCCTGATATATTGATCGCCCCCCAAGCTCTTATTAGACTCAAAAACATCTCTCATTAAAAGCCAATCCCTCTTGGAATTCAAAAATGATAAAGAGCACAGAGATTAGTATCAAAGAGACTATTAGGAAAATGAATAGGTCCAAATAACCAAACCAGAAAGAACAAGATATCCGTTGAAAAATCTTCTATGTAAGAGAAATTCAAATGTTAGAACTCCAGTACGTCAGGAAACACAGAAAAAGAGAAAGACCTGAAATGAATAAATCTAGAACTTGAATAAAGTAGCTACTGCCCGTGCCATTAAAAAGGAGATCCCGATAGATTTGGTTTAGCCCGAGAATTTGATCCTTTATATTCTCGTCTATAATAAAGGCATGTTTCACTATGTCTTTGAAACGGGGTCTCTCTGGTAATTGAATATTTCCATTCGTATCACAATACTCCTGGAAAAGCCTCTCTAGTAAAGATTCGTTTTTAGTTTTAGTTTATCTAGATCAAACTCATGTATACGTTCCGAAATAGTACTTCGTTCAAAAACTTGGCCAGCTTTAAAAGCACCAAAAATCGCTATCGAAAGAATGAGTCCGACCCCAAGTGTTGTGAAAATGAATTGGTTATCCATAAAGATAAAGAAAGTTTTATTGTAGTTCTAGTTCCGCTTCTTGCAAAAAAGGAAGAAAGGCTTGTTGTAAATCGCCGGTTAGTCCAACCAGGGAGTTTTTGGGCGTTCTGATTCTTCTTCTATTACGATAAAACTAGTTGGATGAAAAGAGCGCTCCTAAAAGCAGCCCAGATCTGATCTGATGCACGTGGAAAATCAGTCCTTTATACGCAGTCTTCGGATTCCCCTAGAATCCGTAGCCCCTCCCCAATCCCCCTTTCTTTTAGTTTTTAGATGAAGATATCATTGTTATGTCTCGTTCCCTCTTTTCTTTCATTTCACTCTATTGTATGAATTCAACCAATAGAGGAGTGGGATACTCAAAAAGTAGTGGCAGGAATCGATTTCATCGTAGGGGGCGTAGTCATTGTTCTTAGTTTTCTGTAAGTTGATTGCTGCCCGGAATTCGTGATCCTGGCTCAGACGAGAGAAAGCTAAGGATATACTTCTCAAATGCAAGTGCAAGTCGAACGAGATACCTCTTGCAGTATTAATCACTCGTTCATCTGCCGAACCATCCCTGCCTTGGTCTTCCCTCTGTCTCTGTCTTCGCTCGCTTGGCTCGGCTCGGTATCCTCCCGGAAGAATACACACTCTCCTTTGTTCGAGCTTTGCTGGTATATTTCTAATGTTGACTACTTTGGTACATAAAGAGGTATTATACATAAGTTAATACACCTTAGACTTCTTCTTTCTTCCAATCCCTCTCTTATCGAATGAATGAGCAGGTAAGTACATTCATCTTCCCCCTTGAC
>JABSNV010001371.1:0-70000 GCA_024085815.1 Flaveria linearis | reverse complement strand
CCTCTTCCACAAGTAGGTGGAGACCAGGAGAGCCGGAAACCCCAACGGGAACCCTTCACCGCGCCACACGATTCTTTCGCGAAGCGCTCTCTCAGATGTTTCCACTCCTGCCCCCGCAAGCGAAGAGGTTTCAAGATACCAGTCGACCGAGTGAAAGTGAACAGCTCCGAGCAAATCTTCTAGAGAGCGTACCCTTTGTTTCTACTCTTTCTCTCTTCTAAAAATCACTCAAAATCGAAAAAAGAAAAATTTTTCTTTTTATTTTATTTTTTTTTCTTCATAGGTGACGGAGTTTCAAGCAGCTTTACCGGACGAGGGGTAGGCGCTTTCTAAGCAACTCCCCCACCCCAATTGATCAAGGGACAAGAACGATCGATCAAAACAGAACCCAACAAACTGCCCCGGGAATAGTTGAAAAAGATAAAAAGTACAAGATCCGAGGTTGAAGGATCCAAGTCCCAAGGCACGGGAGGAGTGAACTTCCGAAGAACCGATGGCATTGAAGATGACGTGGCTTAACGTCAATGGAAGAATTAGCTCAAGCCACTGTACCGGTATAGGGGCCTTTAGGCCTATCGAACATAGGAGCGGGGGAGGGGCCGTATGGACACTCTACGAAGGAAGTAGCATGGGTCAAGTCCTCCGCACGCCCTTGTGCCAGCGTAGAGCAGAACAATTGAATTTGAAAGATTAGCAGTTGTTAGGCAAGCAGTGGCTATAGGGATCGTTCCAAACCTTGATATAGGAGATTTCCCGATCTTTCTATCTTTCTTTTTCACAGTTCAATCACAATGATTGACTGGGTGGAAAGGTATCTTCTCTTGCTCAAAGCTAAAGCTAGTATGAATAGCTTGGACTCTTCCTTCCCGATTGCTTCTTCTGCCGTCAACTCAGGTAGCTCAAGCAGAATCCACCTTTGGGCTAGCACGGTCCTTCGCGATTAGCCCCAGACAGAGTCTTGAAACTAAGTTCTTCAACCCGTCACTTTTTTCCTTGGTCTTTGTTTTCCCACTACCTCCAGCTAACTGCTTGAAAGAAAGCTCTTTTTTTTCTCCTTTCTCTGGCTCGACCCTGAAAGTTGAGTGGCGTGAAAGCTACCTTTGATTCTTTCTTGCTTGCAGAGGTGAGGGTGAGATCCGGGGATCTATCATAAAACTATACATTTTTTCTGTTCTACGTCATTGACCTGACATGTGACAGAGGGGAACCAGGGTTCATGTTCTCGCAAATAAAGTCCTAGTCTTTCTCTCTTCTTTTCCTTCCCTTCTTCAATGATAGACAGGAGATGCGGTTATCAATCAAACATTACAGGGGGTAACTCCTCTCATGCCGTGATGGGCAAGTCCAGCGATTGTCTAATAGAGATAGATCGTCAAATATGGTATCTAAGATCAAGAGACATGAATAGAAGTTCAAGGTGGATCATTTTCTTCTATCTAATGAATGGCTGCTTTTAGACCGCCTTTTTTTCTATTTATTATGTAGTAAACGAGTCTTACCACTCAGCTCTTCCGCCTTGCTTTCCTGATTCCGATTAGATAGTGGATGAGAGCTTCTGTGATCCCCGATTCCATTACCGTCTTCTCTAGTGGGACTTCGTCTCACTCAGAAGGGGATAGATCGAATCTAAGGGAATACCTCCACTTGCTCTTTTGGTTGCTTCTTTAATCAGAAAGTCAGACATCAAGATCAAGCTTTGATTTCCCGTTGCTTTCTTTGATGATTTAAGGGCAATTCAAGTATCTGTATACTCTATCGCATACGTACTGGGGCATTCACCTCTCCCTACCCCAAAACCTGAAGTGGTCGAGTGGAATTGAATTCCGCCCCCGGCTAGCCTAGATAGTGGTCCCTTTGATCGCTAACCCAACTCTTTGAATCTCTGACTAAGCCTGTTCCTCGAGTACCGCTTGCTAATCGGCTAACGGAACTGGTAACCGTTGACTGCTTCTTCTCTTGTCTTTAACGAGTCACTCTAACTCTCTCCTCTGTCTACGCTCGTTCCTGTCCTTAAACGAAGCTCCCTCCGGTTGCTTCCTTCTCCTTGCTAAACTAGAAATGATCTCTTACGACTAGCATTGCGATTCACGCATCTCGCACAACCGTGCCTGAGATATTAGTGGTGAATACTCTTGTATACTAGCCGTCTCACAGGTTCTCGTTAGCAAGGATAGAGAGACAAAAGGATAGCTTCGAAAGTAGGTAGGCTAGGGAGATGCTCAAACCGGGGCTGGATCGAATTCCTGTAAGACTTCTATCCTTTTTCTCTTTCTTTCTTACTATATTCCCCTGCCCCCTATATTCAATTAAAAGACTAGAAAACCTCTCTTGTGCGTCTACGTACCCGTCTTACCAATACTGATTAGCTTAAGACTGAAAATCTTAGTTAGATAGCATCTATTGTATTGTCTATCTTAATTCGCTTAAAGCCTTACTTTCAACTCGGCCTCCCGGTCAGTATATCCGAGTTCGACTTAAATAGTCTCGGTTTTCATATTCTTTATCTTTGATATGTGCGGTCCTCAATCGCCGGACGGCTGCCCTCCATCCCCTTGCTTCACGTGCGTGCCCTTCTTATCATTTGTTGGCTAGCCCTTTGTATTTCATGGCATGGCTACATGTGCCCTTTGGATTTGATGGCGGGGGTCTTTTTTCATCCTTCGATGCTAACTCTGAACTCATGCTTCCACCTCTAGCTTAAGCACTTCTATCGATCAATTCTGGTTCAAGATTTGAAACTGACAGCCGAACCCAACGAGTGAAGTATACGTAAGGAGTCAGAAGAAAGCAATAAAAAAAGAAAGATTTCACGGCGATATAAATTCCGTCATATCTGAAATAAATTCCATCAATAAATAAAGAATTCTGTCACTTCAAGAAAGAAGGAAGGAATTCCATCAATAATTGCCAAATCCTAAATTCAGTCTTCACTGATAGATAGAAAGATAAATTCTGTAAAGCAAAGAGAAGGCTTGAAATCAAATCCATCTTAATACGAAATTTTGAAATCAAAAATCTTTCCACTTCCAGCGCACCTCCTTTCCATGCTACTTCTTTCTTTTCCACTTCATGACCAGGAATGATAGGTCGGCATTTCTTTCATTCCATCAAGAAAGGCACCTCTGGACGTCTGCTTCAACTTCAAGCCCTTCTAGGCTAGGGATAGGGACCATGGATCAAGATTTCTGGTTCCCCTTCGATTTTCAACTTCGCAGTCTGCTACTATTAGAGGGATATGGATTTCTTTCCCCCGGATATCGATTTATCGGGAGTGCTACTCTTTCCATCAAAGCAATCACACCCTTAACTCACACTCATTCTGCTCCACTCACACCCGAAAGAAAGCTAGCTCATCTCTCAGACTGGATCCGGTCGTAGAGACTGATTGATCGGTCACCAACCTGCAAGACCAAGAATTTGAAGAAAGATCTCTGCTTAGGCTTAAAATCTCTCTACCTCTCAAAGTCACCACTCCTTCCCTCCCTTCCTTATCGACATTAGCTGTATCCCATATCTCCCCATATCGTATTTAACTAGACCCCATCCCTCGCTTTGACTGTTCACCATATGTGTATCGTACCGACCCCGTATCATACGTACAATAATTGATTCCTTCTCCCCATATCACTCATTCACATGCCATCTCATTGTTCACCCGGAAAATCTTCTTGTTTAAGACAGATCGCTTCCCTCAGTCAGCGGGGGCCTAGTCGATGTAGGCCCTCAACGGCGGGCAGACCAGCCGAAGGAGTAGTTCACTTACCTGTTTGTACGTATACTATACTCATACCGTATTACGATACATATGTGTTCACCCTATCTTGCTTTCACGGCTTTGACCGGGAACCAAACCAAAGAGCCAATACACCAACAACCAAGGAACGGGAGTGGGTGGTCCCTAGGAACGGCAGAAAGGAAGTACTGGTTCAACCAGATACGAGTGACGGAACCGGTGTTGATCAAAGACATGCGCCGAGTGCCAGGAATGACTATAAGCCGATAGAGTCGTTTTAACATGCCATGAACCGAGATACAATTTTACTAGTGCCAGGTACAAGAAAGAGTGGAGTTGATTTACAGATACTAGTACCTGAATGACAAGTGACGAAAGCAAGAAAGAGTTACTAAAACCATTACGAATGACAAGTACACACAAGAATGACTCGATCGAGTCCCGAGAGACAGATAGAGCTTAACTAAAACGTCCGCCCGGTCATCCTTCCGCATCATCGGCGATGAAATCGAGGGATGATACGAGGATACCCTGATCGATTGAGGGAGACTGGTACAGGCAACAATTCGGGTGGCTTCGGAATACCTCCGTAAGCCACCTGAAGGGATGAAGAACACTGTTTTAGATACAGTGATGTGAATCAAACGACTTCCGTACTAGCCTGACCACCTGTTTTGAGAACAAGTAAGCTCCAATGCATGCTTCCTTAGTCAAACTATCATGAGTTATAAGGATCATACGGTTTAAGTATGACCTTGAAACCCGAAAATCTTCCAATGTCGATCCTAATGCTACAGTTGCTATCGGTTGCTAGCCTCAAAAAAATCTTTGTACCCTCATGGATACGGTCCTGAGGCTTCTGAATGATAGAATTAGAGGGTCCCTTTCGGACGTGCAGATTGAGGTTGGTAGGATATAGGCGTTAGGCTCTTTCGATGGCACTGAAAGGCCTGTTATCGTACTCTTTCGTATATAGTTGTCAAAGACACTGGAGAGAACTAGTCTCTCGGGCTAGGGACTCTCTATCTATATACTATCAACTGGATTTATAGCGAGCTTGTACTATTAGAACAAGGGCGTAGTTTTAGGGACACTCACGTCTTTTTTTACAAGTCAAACTTGTCTCTATATTCAAGGGGCTCACGATTGTGCAACGAAGTCTCCTATTCGGCGATATTCACATTGATTCTGGAATAACCTATCATATGCGGCCTCTGCTGCTGTTCACAAGTACAAGATGAGGATCAGCAACAGGTATTACCATAGCTTATTTGACAGAGACGACGTTTAACCTTTTCCGCGGTGTGAACCTTGCGGGAAGTGTTGTATACTTTAAGAAGAGAGATCTATTCTACTTCTTTATTCTATCAAACCTGAAAACGAGGCCTCCGGTAAACAAGCTATAAAAGATGAATATCGCTCTCTCTAGCTAACCTGGAAAAAGTCTACCTTTGCGGAACTGGAGCCGAAGCTCCTTCCTTTCTTCCTCCCTTGTTCTATTACCCCAAGGCCTCCTCGGTCTTCTTGGACTTGGTTTCTGTCTGATTTCACCCGCACTGCTAATGTAGGCTTTTTGGGGGTAATGGCATCGGCACACTATTCGTCTAAATAAGTTATCTTTCGTCTTCCAATAGTTCTGACCCGCAAAGTGAGCCCCGAAAACTGTCAACCTATGACCAACTCAAAATTAGAGTAGCTGATAGAGTAGAAGGTGGGATTCTATATTCTATAGCCTATGCGCCTGCTTCTGATGAGATAGAAGTAGGCTCCCGGTGCGTCTTCCTTCGGTCGGCTTGTCATCGAAGGATGTTAGCCAAATCAGAAGAACTATAGGCTCGAAGGCTCGGGTTGGTCAAGCGAACTGATTCATTTCATTCTTCGCCTAGTCTTAGCACCCGCACAGTAGAGGGGAATAAGCATTCCCTTTCCGACAAAACTAAGCGTCTTGCCGCTGGGTAAAGGCAATAGGAGGAGGTTTGGAACCCCAAAACAAGTCTAGGCTTAAGAACGGTGATGCTAGTTCAGTTGTTGAAGAAAATGTCCCGATGAACCTTGGGAGCATCCCGGGCAAGATCTATGGCTTCAGCTGCGGCTAAGCGAACTACCTATTCTATATATTCTATAGAAGTGAATATGAGAGAAAAAGCTCTTCTTTCACATAGTGGGAGGCTGACCTTCTCTCTTCCCAATTCTCCCAATGAGACCTCTTTCACTCACTTAGTGGACGACCCAGAGGACTTTAATCAAGCCCCCTTTTGCCTCATCACGATCTCCCGTGAAGTAGCGGCTCCCTCCTATTACGATTTCTGGGGTGGAGTCGAAGCTATGGCACCAGAAAGTCAAAGAGATTCCGTCCCGAACCACTCGTGTAGTCTTCTTCCTGCCTCCCAGTTAGGCCCTATCTCGCTTTCCAAGTCTCATTTGGATGAGGCGCCGGCGCTACTAAATGCAACTCTCATTTCAGCATTCTTCTCTATCGGCCCTTCCTTCTCTATCTGCCTAGAGAACCTCTCTTTCCCTACAAGGCGCTAGAAGGTCGACCCCACTTTCCACACTATGTTGACTTTACTCCTGAGCCCAGTCATTCCCCGCCACTCTTTCACACAGCATTGAGGGCTTTTTCATAAGAAGCAGCACTCTATTGTCCACTTCGATAGCTTTCAAGAGTCTCTTTCATACATCGTTCCGGGGTCCCCCCTCTTTCTGGTGGGCCTTCTTTCTTCTGCTTCCTTGTGCTTCTGAGATCGCTAGCAATTTTCCATTGACTGATTCACCAAGCATTGGAGCAAGCGAGGAGACCGCTTTTTCCAGCATCCAAGTCCATCTCCGGCCCCCTTCTTCCTAAAGCCCCGCTCCAGCCTGCTCCTTTATCTGTCTTCTAGTCGGCTCCCCATTCATCTTCTGTCTCCCACGGATAGGTGCCTTTCGGGAACGTCTCTCTCCGCTACTCCCTTTTTGAATGAATAAGGGGTAGGGCCTTCTTCACTTAGTCATCTCTGCCTACGACTTTTTTCTTTCTTGACCCTGCTCGCCTAGCTGCCCCTCGGGCACCTCTGAAGAGGGTGCCGCCCTTCCACTAAGCCTTCCTACATATATTCAAATCAGTACAAAGGCAAGTATATATTCTATTTTGAGGGAAAAAGATAAGGAAAAGATGGACTATGCCACATGGCCGCTACAAATAAAGGAAAAGTCTTATGCGAGTGATACCAATCGGGCACACTTGGAAAAAAGGAATCATCAGCTACTAATACAGCTGAATCAAAGGAAAAGAAGTGAAAAAGCGGAAAGAAGTCAATGTGAGAAAGCAAAAAAGGTAACGAGGCGACCGGAGGAGGGAGAAAGGAGAAAAGGGGTGGCAAGCAACTCGAAGGGATGCTGCGCCACCTAGGTACGCGTCTGGATCTGCCTCGGGCTTTGTCTTTGTTTCTATAGGATCTGCTACTCCAACCGTATCTACTTGTGGTGTACCTGGGTTGGTTTGGCCTCTTCCATAATCCTTGCCGCTGATGGTGATGGGTAAATCACAGTAAAGCAGAAAGGAAAGCCTCCCGGAGAACGTTTTCGTCGCCGTTAAATCCGAGAGAGAAGTCTCTAAAGCCGCTATGGTCTGGGCTCTCACTCACGTCGTCCGCCCCGGGGACTCCATTACGCTGCTCGCCCTATTAGCCGGCGGAAACCATGAGAATTCATTCATTTCAGCCAGTCCCGGGTTATATATTGTACGGCGAAACTCGCTAATAGAGATCTGTTTTCTCAGGAACCAGACCTGCATGCACGAAGAAGAACATATCTCTCTGGTCATATTCTTGTGGAACTTCTGTCGTCCCGTTCATTGTGGTTCCTCGGCCCTGCTAGCCATTTGCTTGCTCTAATTGTACACATTCAAAGAAGGGGCAGGCTAAACAAGCAAGCCATCCAAGTTTATTTTATAGAGTCTGAGGTTAGGAAGAACTTGGGGTTCCCCTGTGACTAACTTAGCGCACTTCCGGCGGTAGCCATTGGGCTAAGTCTCTATAAAGAGCCACTCACATATTTATTTATAGTTCGGTGTGAGATCAGCTAGATTAAGCTACGCTCATCATTTATGATCCACGGCTCACTCAATTAGAGCACTAACTACTTCAAAGGAATTCGCTCCAAAGACGCTTTTAATCGCTCCGCTGGTGCGATCGGTTGTCCAGTCATCTCGGTGAGGAATTTCGCTATGCCCCCCGCTGACCTTTCACTGTGAGTACTGCTGCAGTAAAGCCAACGGGAAGATCAGTCCCAGGGCTCAATCTAGGCTGCCAGCCAAGATGAAGATGGATTGAAGGGGTTGTCAGGGAGCTTCATAGGGAATTGTAGGATCCATAGCTGGAAAGACTGCAGGAAAAAAGGGGAACATAGTCGCTAGGAAATCAGATTCCATAGTCAAGGCTGAGACAGACCCTATGTTTACTTCGCGATAGTCTTAGCTCGACATTGTCAAGCCATACTATCTACCAAAATTTATTTTTTTCTGACATTCTATCCTATATATCGGAGATATAAGGTTTGAACTTCCGCTTATGGTAATCGAACTTGGTAATAAAACTCTTTCCCGGCAAGAAGAGAAAAGATTTCCTTCGGGCAAGTTCCACTATAGTTGGGAAAGGAACGGACCACAAGCTTCGCGCTCTGCCTTTCTTGTATTTGGACTCTTTCGCGCTATATGCTGCTCTCTCTGCGCGCTTAGCTTTCTTTGCTCTTTGCTATCGTGCTATTGCCGGCTTCCTTCTCTTTAAGACTAAGACCAAGGGCTCTTACAGAGTGAACACGTCTTATTTCATTTTTAGAAATACGATCTTTTTCATTCCCCAAGGGGAAAAGGTCTCTTCTTCTGCTTCAGTTGATCCTGAAGCAGATCTTTTTTCGACTTCCTTCCTGTCTGGGATTTGAAAAAGCAAAGTCCTTACTTTGACTTACCCGAATCAAGTCAAGGCGATGAAGCAGGCTCAAGGCCCATTTTCTTATAAGAGTTCTCTCTCTCTCCGGGAATCATAGCCTAGTATCGTACCCCAGAAAGGGAATCCACTTCTGACCTGACCTTCTGACGAGAATCCTTCAAACTCTTTTTTTCAAGTCAAGAATGTGTAAACCGAGGCCATTGAATCTGCTGCAGATGTCATCATAGAAGAAGAAGCTGTTCTTCTTTTTTCTGCATCAGCTACTAATCACACGTTTGGAATCGATCTAGCTGCTTAGCTTATCTTATGTGGTTTGGGCATACGGATTCGACTAGCATTCACGTGGGTAGCATTTGAATGCGGAATCACCCGAAAGCACGGGATTCTACTTGACTTTCTTTCCGATGGTCCTATCTTATTAGAAATAAGTAAATAGTGGATCTTCGACTAGCATTTCGTGGAAATCATAGTTGGTATTGGACAAGAAGGAAATTCCTTCTCTTCTGTTGTCACAAGAAGGGACTAGGTTCCTAGCCAAGCCAGGGAATCTACGACCGATTGTCAAAAAATCTCCCACTACGGGGTAAGAAGCAAGGAAGGAGTGCCACTTTCAAAAATTATTTTTTAGTTCAATCACCCGCCGAAGCGAATCCTTCGAAATAGCCAAGCCAGTAAGTAGAAGGGCAAGGTGACCACAGGGAAAGGCATTACCAGAAGGAAAGTAGTCCAACTCAATGTCTTACGCATCAGTGGCATTTGAGTGAAAGCAGTAAGTCAGCGGCCAAGAATCATCGATTTTGGAGTTACCAGCTCAAGGCAGCTCATGGGAATTTCTTTAAGTAAGAACGATCCCCAGTGTCATCCTCTTCGTCTTCTCTTTAGGAAAGCAAGCCCCAGCGAGTTAGCTCTTGGAGTCAAGGCATGCCTTAAGGTAGCGACTGACTTTCAGGTGAGATGGTTCAATAGTAGATTAGATAAAGGCTCTTGCTACTTCCCACGAGGGGAGGAAAGTAAATAGCGTAGATAAGGAAGTGGCTATTCTTGTTTGTTCATGACTCCGCTGCGCTCCTATTTCATGGAATAAGCGCCTTTTCTCTTACAGACAAAAGAAATGGATTGATTCCGGCTAGCTCGAAGGGAAGGAAAGAGCGCTATAAGAGAAAGAGTGCCTCGATCATATTTGGGATTTTTACTGAAAGCAGGGGAAGCATTCGATGCATCATATAAAAAAAAGTGCAGCTGCCAGAGCCCCGTATTTACCAGCGGGGGTCCCGAGAGATTCTATGATCAAAGGCTTTGTGCTTGTCACGAACTGGATTCGAACCAGCGCCTCCGGGAGCAACAGGCCCAGCAAACTACCATTCATTCTGATCGCGACTTTGTTTACCCGGTTCCCCTCGCGGCTAAAAGGTACATCCGGGGGGCCGCTCGCATGGGCCTACTTACCTTGCTTGTAGACCAGCCGCAGAGCTAACCCTTGTTCTATTGGTTTGATGCTACCAAGACGATTTCTTTATGCCCATAAATCGTTAATGTCCATTTTTAGGGCTTCTTTTGTCAACTCGTCGCTGAGTTCTTCAGTCACCTGAGACTTTCGATGTTTGTCCCGCATATCACTAGATCGATCGGTATCTTTACAAATTGAGAAAGCTTTCTAATTCATACTTAGCCGCGAGCAATCTACGTTTGTGATCTCGTATATTTTGCTTCTCCGACATCTTACTGACTTTCCCCCTCATCTTTTTGAAAAAAGCCGCTCCACGGTGGTAAAGTCTCATCTTGTGTGTTGGCCGAAGTTAAAATAGTGACATGGAACCCCCGAATATGTTCGAAGATCTCGAAATGATCTTCCAGTTCCGGGGAGAATTCGCAAAACTCCATTTCCATCAAGAATTGAATGGACTTTTCCCGTATTTCGACCGGAAAATCTAACAGAGACATTACTGCGGATATTTTTACCAAAAAATGAGACATTCCATGACCTCGGAGAGTGCTTTGCCGTGCTAGGTCACTGACATATCCTTTTTTTTCTTTATTTGACCCCAAGAATGGATTGGATCGAAACGACTTTCCTGTCGAAGCCCTTTGTGTCTGTATTAATTTCTGCCCGCACGGAATCTCCATAGCCAATTTTCCATTTTTGATTATGAAATCAGAAGGTGCCGCCTTTGGTACTACTCTTATTTTACACGATCCAGGAACTTCCATAACGTTGGCGTGATTCGGTTTGAGCAACGGATCCTGACGTGATACATCTTCGTAATGAAAATTGAGTGTAAACATTTTTTTTTTCCCAGTATCGATAGAATGAGCACTGTGAGCTATCTGCTTTAAAAAAGATGGTTGTAAAAACATCAGAGCATCATAGTGTAGAACAGATTTGTAGTAATGTGGACCACGATTTCTAGCGCTTTTCAAAAACATTTGCTTGCAATTTGTGGACAGGTCAAAGAGTACGCCCACTAGGTAAAACAGTACGCCCGCTAGAGCCTTCATACTATTACTAAAGTACACTGAACACTCATCCGATCTTGCTTGAAAGCGGAGTGGAATCAAGAAACTCGCATACCTTGAATCTAGCCTGCAATTTTCGCACTTATCTTAGGAGATAGTAAGCAAGACCTGATACGCTAATTTCTTATTTTAATAAATTTAGACAAAGTCTTATTGCAGACCTTCGTCTTCACGGGTTGTTGTTGAAACCGACTCCTCCGCTTGGCGTTGTCCCTATAGGTTGAACCGCTAATGCCTCCGATTAGAGATTTCACAATGCCATAGGATTGATTGAAGTTTCTGGCCGGGTAACCTTTCATTCCTACACCCAGAATAAAGGCTTCTCTGCCGTAGTTGGGTTCATTAGGTCGTTTGCCTTCGGCCAATTAAGAATGATCCATTTATATAGATGAAACTAATCATCTTTTTTTTAGATGGAAGCCGGTTCCACGACTTTAGTGGAAATGATGATCCTGCTCCCCCTGAAAGTCTCAACTACCTGAGGCTAAGGCGGATTTGTCAACGGCTGTGCTGCTGGCAATGATTAGAATAGCTATGTTGCTCAAACCTACCGGCGCCTTTATTTAATAGAATGAAGTTCCCGAATATAAAAAAGAAGGATATCAGGTTTCAAACTAGATATAGATGTCCGGGAAGTGCTTCCTTGCATTAAAGCACATTCCGGGAGTGAAAGGTCATAGGGCTCATAGACATTCTATATTTCTTATCTTTCCTTTATGGGGATCATAGATCTCTCTTTTCAAAGTTGGCAAAGTGAGAACGCTGGTTCCACAATAACCAAGTCAATCCAATCCTCAAGGGGAGAGGGGTCCGTATCCTGGGACTTAACTTAAGGATTTAGGGATCCCTCAAAGGACCGGGTTCAGGCTCAACCAAGTCTTCGTCCACCCTTTCTCGAACCAGATCCATGCCTTGGGCTTGAGTCCCAGCTTCGGTAGGAGTCCAAACAGCATTATCCATTTCAAATTCCGAATTCTCATCCATAGGTGGAAATTCTTCTATAACGGCATCAATTGGTTGTTTTGCTTATTCAACGACCCCTTCCCCTGAGCCGATTTTAGCTCTGGCAAACAGCCCTGATAGCTTAAATCTAATACAGGTTCTAGGTTGAAAGAATCAATGGAACCAAGCTTTCTGCTCAGGTTCAATGTGACTCTAAGGCACTTGTTGATGCGCTACTACTATCAGTTCGACTTTAGCATTAGCAGTTAGGATTTATTTGACTTAGCCGTGCCTGCCTGACCTCATTTAGGGAATAAATTGAATATGATAGGACCCTTTCTCACTCATTCTCCTCACTTGGCTTCTCTTACCACCTAAATGACTACTCAAAACAACACACTTTCTTGGTTGAGCTGATGGAGACTATTCAAGAATCCTAGCTTATCCCCCGGATCTTACTAATAAAGAAAGCGCCAAGACAGAACTTAAAGTGCGGAATCCCCTCCTACTGCAGGGATTGGAAATTGCGGAGTATCCGGATTTAGGCTCTTGCAAAGAAGGCAATTCATTCGTAGTAGGATATTGAAACCTCAAACCCTCTCTGTCAACAACATCTAAAAGATTAGGAGGAAGGAGCTCTCGCTCTCTTCCATATTCAATTCTCGGAAGAAGATTCTCAGAAGCGGATTCTACGCATCAGACTAACTGGAGTTCATGCTTTCCTGCGTGAGACAAAGGAAGCACAATTTACTTACTCGGCGGGAAGGGAATGAAAGACTTGTCCTCCCTCTCAAAGAAGGTTTTTTTTCAACTATAGAAAAATAAAAATCTATATAAATAGATAAAGATATATTGGCTTTTTCCTTGTTCGTCAAGCTTTCGAGCAGCTCTTTCAACTGCCGCCTAATCCCCCTCAAGAACCGAGAGCCGCCCAGGGACTGGACTCCACCAAGAGGTTCTTTCTCTCACGTCATTTCGCCCGCCCGTTTCACTTCTGTTCCGGAGGAATGGGATTTGAACCCATGATACAATCTTCTTGTATGTCGATTTAGCAAACCAATGCCTTAAGCCACTCAGCCATACCTCCAAGTTGTTGATCGGAATGGAATTTTATGTGCCGGGTTTGGTTGGTTGCCCGAAGGGCTATCTGATCCGATCAACTGCGTAAGCCGTAGCGCGCTAGCGCGCGTACTATTCCGGGGACTCTATCCAGATCTATGGATCCCCCCAGCATCCAAGCGAGACCCCATCAAAATCTGCCACTCGTTGGGCGACGCCTTCTTTTCTACGAACACCCCACCACTGAATGATGAACTTTGCCAGTTTTCGCCTCCGACCCGAGAACACAGGGTCAAGCCAAGCCCTTACCCGCCTGAATGGAATTCATATCTCCTTCGTCTGGTCGAGAAGGGAGAAAGCCCGTGGAACTGGACTGTGACTCTTCTATTACATTATGGAGAAGCCCATTCTCGTCATGGTCGATCCACGTCCTACCGTAGTGCCCGGAGAACCAGGCTTGCTTAGCTTACAAAGCAAGCGCGAATCCTTTTTTATTGATTGCACGAGCTAGCCAGCAAGCCAGCAAAGCCCCCGACGCTTAATCGCTTCATTTAGGCGCCTACTGACACTAAAGCCGTTCCACTCGTGCTTCTCTAACGAGAATCACTTCGTTCCACTCTCCCAACAGGCCAGCAAGCCATTCCTAGCGGCTTAGCCCTTGTTAAAGGCTAAAGAGCGTACTGAACACTCACCCTTTCTCGCCAGCAAGCCAAGCTCCTAGTCCTCTTAGCCGGCTTACCTTTAACCTAACTCTCTAGTTTATGGCGGGAAAACACTACCTTTTTCTTTTTATTTTTTTACTGTTTTTGGCCGTCGGGACTCCTTGAAGCTCAATCAAAGTACATTTTCCGGCCCCTTTTTCTCTCGGTCTGCATAACTTCTTCATCTGGTAAGTCTGTTGCCAGAGGTGAATCATCGGGGATAGGATGTGCTGCGAGGAAGTCAGCCAAGATGGTTCCATAGATGGGTACAGAATAGAATCCGTCCTTAGGTACCTGAGACAGATGTCGAGAGCCATCACATAAGGAAGATATTGATAAATAAGCTTCGAGGGCACTCCGGCCGGTGCTTGCTTCCTCAAGTCGGGTATCCGTATCGGTGGCTGTTGGCAATTTCGTTAATGGGGGAAAGACTTAATAGGAACCCCCTGCCGACGTCAACCCGATACCTTTTTTCTCGTTTTTTCATTGATTTTCTTGCTTTATTTCCACTATTAACATGGAAGGGAAAAGGTACCACTGAACACAAACTGAATCTATCTTTTTTAGCTGAAAAACATTTTTGAAAGGTGAATTTAGGATGTTTAAAGAAGAGTTTTATATTCCAGGTTTTTCGAGTTAGGTTCCAGTATTGCATATGGTTTATATAATGTTAGTAGTTAAGGCTTTGTTAAGAAGTTTCTTTCTTTGCGCCTTTAAACCTGAAGGGAGTTATGGCATTTGAGTTGAGTTACTAATAAGGTATCTTAGGAGCAATGCAGTGTAGAGAGATAATAGCAGTCTAGGGAGGGAGTCGCTGTCTATAAAGAGAATAGCTTGAGAGTGAGATCAGAGTAGGACCTGTTAGAATCATACCGAAGCCATACCCAGGTCATACCCGAACTCACCTCCCATCACCCCTTGAAAATAGGGCTTCCAACCCCTGGTTAAGGACCTTAGTCTAGCTTTCCTGTTTACTTGCTTTCCATTCATCCATCTCCTCCTGGAAGGACAGAATGGTAGGGGAGGCGAGAATCACTGGTAAGGGTTGGCCCGGAGCTCTGCGGTTGATCCGTTGGGTAGGAATAAGAGTCATTAATGGCTTTCGAGATGAGGCAGCCAGCCACTCTTCCTGGGTAATGCGCCCAAGAAACTGTGCACGTGTCACTGTTCCGGTCGTTGGGAACGGTCATGGTGTAGCCTGTGCAGAAGATGAGTGAGATGTATCCCGACAAGGTGAAAGCCATTCAGGAGACGCCGATCCCACGAACTAACTGAGAAAGAAGTTCACGGATTACGAGAACAGATATTCAGCACTAGAACGGACGTGCTGCGCATTCGCTTGGGCTGCTCTGGCAGTACATGCTTTATCACACAACTTGGCTCATCGCTCGCATGGGCGCACTGAAATACATATTCGAGAAAGCCTCTCTCTCTGGGGGGATAGCAAGGTGGCAAATGCTCCTGGCGGAATACTACATTGTTTTCAAGACTCTCAAAGCCATCAAAGGCCAAGCACTGCCAGTGTGCTCAGGGGTTAAAGGTATCTTCCTGACCACTATCCACGCTCAGGCGGCGGTGGAACGATACGTGGAAGCTGCCTTGGTGGAGGATGGGTTTTCGCCTCTAACCATCCTACGAAGGTACCCCGAAATCCGGACCTCAATCCATGGCCCGCAAGGCCGTCTTTTGACTGTACGTACGTATGAATCGTACGTCGCTCAAATTCAAGGGCTTGGAACCCGGGAGAGCGTTCCGTATCGACGCGTTCTGCGCGCGATTCAAACACATGACATTTTGTTTTAAATTCTTTATATTCTATAAGTGTCTGTGTTTAAAATTGATATCAGGGGAGGGGCAACAAAACATTAATTTTATTTTATTACTTAATGGGTCCGTGCAGCATTTCCACGATATCGTTATATATGATCAATTAATGGGACTTGGCCGGAAAGATTATTGCCTCTATCATTAGCTCGGCACCGTTTCTGGTGTTTTAGTCACCTTTCAGGGTGACCCCGCTCCCCCCCGGACGTACTCATGGGCAGCGTGAGGAACCGGGTAAACAAAGTCACGATCAGAATAATGGTAGTGAGGCCGCGTATATTTGTACTTTAGCAGAGGTGCTGGTTCGAATCCAGCTCGTGACAAAGCCTTTTTTGGGGGGTTTTCTATTAAAGAATATATCGGCGCCCAGGGTTTCTCCTTAGACGGGTGCCTCCCCCACCTTTCGTTTTAAAGCAGCAGAACATCAATTGAGTTAATACCCCGGCAGCATTAAGACTGATGCTTTTCCGCCTGGTGGTAACGGGACTACCCTCCTTAGCGGGATCTACTTCCTTTGTTATCCCTACCTATACTTCCTTTCCCGCGGCGGGGGAAAGATGAAACTGGGCTTTCAAGGCAAAAAGGAAGTACGGTCTATCAACCACGGGATCTAAGACATAGAAGAAAGATGGCTGTTTTTAATGTAATTGTAATTGAACTACTTTGCCTTCGTTTGTTCGCTCCTCCCATCGGGAAAAGAAAAGGGCTCCCCTATGAACATAGCCAAGGCCAAGTGTTTGTTGGGGTCCAACAGGGCAGAAGACCAAGTCCCTTGTGCTTAAGTGGGGTGGTAATGGGCCTTACTCATTCTGTTCCCTGGAATTCTCACTGATTGTTTGGCTTGCCTAGGTTGTCTAATACTAATAACAGGATCTAGGGGTGGGTCTGCTTTCTGATTTCCAGATTGTTGGAATCGAAATTCTTTGCTCTACCTTCAGAACGAGTAAAGAAAAGAGGCATTGGGAATGAGCTCCTTCTTTCTTACACAGCATAGATTAGGATTCAATAAAGGAAAAAAACTTGCTAAGCTTGGATGCAGCAGATAAGATAGATTTAATAAAATGAATGGAGCAGTTGCGTTTGCTATTCCATTTTCATTCGGTCACGGATAGACCAGATCCTTATACATCGGAAAGCCATTACTGGCGGTCGTATTCTATCGTATTCACGTATCAATGCATAAGTGGTCATATAAGCGTCGTGAGAATGAAAAGCTAAAGACTGCTGCATGCATTCGAGAATTGGCTTGATGGATCATCCCTATACCAAGAATATCATACTCTGCCCTAATGAACGAGCAATTGCTGAGTTCTGCTATTCCCGCCCTCTCACTTTGCCATCGGTCGAGTACAGCATACCTCTCCCATTAGGGAGAGAGAAGTTCGGACCTTTCGCTTCGTAAACTTCTCAACTCGGGAACAATTATTTCTATACGGCACCGATCATCGGCTCGGACACTGAATTGACTGGCGAAAAGTATGTAGCTCGATCCCTTATCAGTGGAGCGTCCACTCTTCCCACTAAGCTCTTGAAGAAAAGTCCTTGTCCGGTCACCGTCTTAAGGAAGGTTCGGAGTGAATGAGTAAAGGAGAATGTGTTAGGACTAAACTAGACCACTATGCTCATAAAGAGTTTCTTTGTCGCGCCTTTCCTTTCCTATGTGTGTATATACTAGAATAGGACGATGCACCTATATTCAAATTCAAGGCGAAGTCATCGAAGTAATAGACGGAACCAAAGTACTCTAACTCTTATAGGAAGTACCTATCGACCTATTTTGAGAGCTGCTTATGCCTTTCAACTCCCTGCCACGAGCGGTAGCTGCGCAACACCGATTCTCTTTTTCCTATACTTCCCTCAAACAGGCCTCATTCTCCTAATCATGCTGAGGTAATTCAACAACTTCAAGATTTTTCCAAGACTTTGAAAAGGCCTGTTAAAACTAGTACCATGGACGCTAACACTCCTCCAAGCGAATGGAGATTGATCATTCCCAGCTTGCTCCTCAAAGAAGCGCACCAAAAGTGGGGGGAGAGGTATCTATCATATTCTCTTATCATTCTAATAGGAGCACGCCTGCTTTTAGGAACTCTCTTTCCGAACATCTTTGTCCATCAGTAATGGCGTAGGAGAGAGAAGTGACCCTCTAGGTAAGGTTTTGGCCGGCTTCCCTGCTCGTTCTCCAGTAAATGGATATGGCCCGATTGAAGGATCGGTTGCCTTCGTTGTTGTGCTATCTGAGTATGTTCCGATTCCCTTACGAGTCTTTTCGGCTAACCAAAGTAGATCGGCTCTCATCTAAGAGAATGGAAAACGAAGCTTTGTAGAGCGAATAATGATGGCCTTATCCTTCTATCTTTCTGGGCCAGTATCAAAGTCTATTAAGCAAGCAATGCTCATCAAGCAGCAAAGCGCGGTACACCGTACCCTGCTGAAGTGATTGTTTCGAAAAGATCATGCTTGACCAATAGGGGGAGGAAAGCGAAGCTTCTGCTGCATCACAAGGATAAATTCTCTGAGCCCTCTTTCTTATCTATCAACTATCATCTTCTTCTCCGGATACTAAGGGTGCTCCATGAGGCGGACATAGCGACGACTAATGTATTGGACTCGTCAAATGATATAGTTCACAGGCGGGATCGCACAGGAAGAGCGGTAGCAAGCGACTACCTACGACAAGATATATATATAATAGAAAAGATAAAGTCTTTTATGCGTCTTGTGCTGATCTGGTAACTGTCTTAGGGGAATAGGAAGTGGACTCCCTTTGCTTTGAGTGAAAAAGTCTTCCTTCCGTCTGATCCTAAACCTAATCTTAAAAAGAAGTTCTCAGCGTAGGGTTCCCTGCTGCTGGATGGAATCCGATTCCGAAAAGGGGAATTAAGGAAAGTAACTAAGGGGGAGTTGGTTACCATTCCATCTGGGTCCTCAAACGTGTGATTCTCTTTAGTGAGGTTGGGCTTTGGAATCTCGTCTTCGGCTTTATTGAAGTTAGGGCGCGGCCTATTGAGTAATGGAAGGGGTCGGCCATAGGCTTGATTGCTGCGCTGCTTTCCATGTCCGAGATCAAGAGTTTTAATAGGAAGGCCATCCCATGCCTCGCTTGTGCTTGTAGCAGATACAGACTTGCCTACTTCCTTCAGCCTGTTGCCCGTAGACAGATGCCTTGAGTGCCTAACTCGATTTCACCTACCTCTGATACCAGCTTCTGACTCCTTGCCATGTTTGCATACCTCGCACGAGGCTAGGGTCCCTTACTCGATGCCAACCTCTTTTACCTGAGGCCCGATGCCTGACGCTTGATGCTCGCAGTTCCCTACTTCGGGTCGGGGTTAGGTACCACAGCTCAAAACAAACAAGCTAGAAGGAACAAGTTCATGCAAAGCTGATTCTCGAACAAGAAGAGCATATTCTGTAAGAACAATAGGAGATTTGCCTCCTACTAGGCCTGGTATACCTTGATTAGATAGACTCTTTTCTGTGTCAAAGAGAAAGAGCGGGTTCTCGCTCATAGATGGGGAGAGATTGGCCAAGCTCCGCACCAGGATATCAAAATGATTCAATTCATCTGATCCTCTCTTTCCCCTCTCTGTCTGCATTGGTGTAGCACCTAGGCCTTCTGACTTTCCTGAGCATGCCATTCCGCATCCAAACCTTCTTCTTCTAGCAGGTAAGATGCTACCATTTCCTTTACTACACAACCCATTCATTCCACCTTTGTTTGGGGTATTCTTTCACAGCTACATCAATCCCTTACGATATACCCGGGAACAGCTCTCTACTATACCGCTTCAAGCTAACCAGCCCTAGTGGCTTTACCTACTAGAGCTCCTTCTTGACTTGCCGGACTTTCTGCGTGAAGTAGTCCCACAGCTTCTTTCGGTTTAGTTAGCGCCTTCCGAAACATCTAGCAGGGTGGAATCTTAAGGTAAGTGCCACTCTCAGGCCGGTTCTTTTCCGAGTTTGAGACACTTCCTTTCCCTGTAATGAAATCATAGGAGTAGTAGTACGATTTTGATCTTGAAAGGCTATTTAGGTAGTCAATTCAATGTCGGCTTCTTCAAACTTAGAATAGTTCGAGTAGGAGAAGGTAGGGTGTTTCTTCTTGAGTATGTCAGTGCTGCTAGACCTCAAAGCTAGACTTTCCAGTCGGTAGTTTCAGCTAGTTACAAGAGTAAGGATGTTCGAATGGCCCCAATCTCCCAACTAAGTGATACGCTACCTAAATGTCAACCATTCTTTAGGATATCTCTGTGAAAGCAGTAAAAGTAAAAGCTTCCCCCCTAGCAGTGGCCATTAAAGGCACGAAAGCACTTCTCCGAGATTGAGACTTTTGAAGTCAAATCAAAGAACTCCCGTTCTGCTCCTGAGTGAGTCTCCCAAAGAGAGTTAATAACTAATATAAGTTGAAAGAACATTTTGACCTAATATTGAAACTCGCTCTTTATTTATTCCTCTCCTTTCAGTCAAGTAAACTACCTTATTCTTCATTCTAATCGGGTAGCGGAAACTATAGCGACGGAGGACACATTCTCAATTCTTTTGTCAGAATGGTACCTCAAAGAATAAAGAATGTTTGATTTTCTTCTTTAATATCCAGCGGGCAATGGGAACTAGATGCCAACGAGCGGCGCATCATTGAAATTTGACAACCTCACCCCCTTTAATTGAAGTAGGGGAATGTAGTCGGATGGAAAGATCGAGTGTGATCGCGTGATCGACTGTTAAGGGAGGAACTTCAACAAAGAGGGTTGATCAACAAGTTCAGACTCTTTTCTGTCAATTCGGCTGTATTGTCTCATTTCTATATCAAAATAGAAAATGTATTGAATTCTTCGATATAAGGGCTTCTCTTAAAAGAGGCATAGGAACAATGTCCCGAAACTGAAGATGGGACTGAAAGCTGCCATACGAGATTAGAGAATAGAAAGAAGGGTTTCAAGCAAGAAAGGGTTCAATGAACGCTGCAGTTCACGATGCATAGCTTCCAACTAGCTCGGAAAGGCAAGAACCCTACTTTAGGGGTATAGCTTAAAAAGAGAGGTTGATACTTAGCGCTGCCCTGGGATGCGGACAGGATTGGGAAAGGCCAGATCCGGAGTTCAGAGGTCTCCATTTCATTTGGTAGGCGAAGAACCAGAACCGACAATACGATTCAACTGGAGGAAAGTTGGCATAAAGATAAAGCAGAAGTCCCCTTTACTAGTAGGGGGAGTGGGATCAGAGTTGAGGAAGACTTTGCGACGTGGGTGACCATAATAGGTGAGCCTTTGAATCAGGCCTCCCAGCTTGGTTGAGGGTTCCGTGCAGTGGAAGTGAGGTTCCGTCTCACCATTCAGATTAAGCCTTGGACTTCCTTATTCTACTCAGTTAGCGGGAACGAAAACTCTTCCTTCCAGTCTAGGTGTGAAGTTCATCCTATCAACAGGTGGAAGCCGCTCTGTTGTCAGGTTGTCTCCTGCCCTTACATTTTACCAGGCTAATGAAGATGACTTCCCTTGCCACAAACAAAGCAAGCCAAAAGTCCTAGAAATGCAACGTATTGCTTCGAATGGCCCGCTACTATGCCAAGTGAACTCGCAATGGAGGATGGAGGTGGGCAATGCCATTAGAAAAGAAGGAACTTTGTATAACAAGAAAGAAATTATCTTTTTTTCAGAAATTGCGTAAGAAATGTAAGAGCCCTTACCTTTTCTTTGAGCTCTCTCTTGCTTCAGTAGCTATTCTTCTTTCTGTCTCTGCTATTGAATGTCATAGGTGAGCTTGCGGAGTAGTCTTCATTGCCTACTAACGAATAACAAAAAGTTCCGCTAGGGTTCTCAGCAACTTTGCTTAGAAACCTTTTTCCAGTTTCTTTATGCCCAGGCTCCCTTAGTTTTCTGATCAAATGATCAGTTATCATTCCTACAATCCGGCGAAATTCGGGTATATAAGTGTATCCTTATGGGTATGCAAGCACTAGAACAGGGAAGGACGACTACTATGATACTTTCTGTTTTGTCGAGCCTTGCTTTGGTCTCTGGTTTGATGGTTGTACGTGCTAAAAATCCGGTACATTCCGTTTTGTTTCCCATCCCAGTCTTTCGCAACACTTCAGGTTTACTTCTTTTGTTAGGTCTCGACTTTTTCGCTATGATCTTCCCAGTAGTTCATATAGGAGCTATAGCCGTTTCATTCCTATTCGTTGTTATGATGTTCCATATTCAAATAGCGGAGATTCACGAAGAAGTATTGCGCTATTTACCAGTGAGTGGTATTATTGGACTGATCTTTTGGTGGGAAATGTTCTTCATTTTAGATAATGAAAGCATTCCATTACTACCAACCCAAAGAAATACGACCTCTCTGGGATATATGGTTTATGCCGGAAAGGTACGAAGTTGGACTAATTTGGAAACATTGGGCAATTTACTTTATACCTACTATTCCGTCTGGTTTTTGGTTCCTAGTCTGATTTTATTAGTAGCCATGATTGGGGCTATAGTACTGACTATGCATAGGACTACTAAGGCGAAAAGACAGGATGTATTCCGACGAAATGCTATTGATTCTAGGAGGACTATAATGAGGGGGATGACAGATCTACTAAAGGAAAGTCGCTTGATATTGGTTCGAATCCAATTCGTGAGATGGCCATCTTGGTCATATAGATGTCTTGACACCCTTCTTTTCTTTTATCATTTTCGAATGACTGTCCCATTCCATTTTTGGTATAACTTCAAGCCTGGACCCGCTATACGATGTATTAGTAGAACCCCTGGGATACGACGCCCTGCTCCTTGAGTATCATGGGATTGAATACCCCGACCTCCCAGAGGCTCCCGAGAAAGCTATTTCAGCCTTCCGGACAGTTAAGGGCAATTCCTACGTCCCTCATCGGTCTGAATCCCCACCCCCGCATAACACTTACTATATTTTGAAAGAAAAACTGAAAAAACGCTTCACTCCCTGACCTTATTCTCGAGTAGGAAGGGTTCTCGCTACTAAATAAATTTCTTCGGTTGAAGTAGCTCTTTCCTGAGATGTCTTTCAAGCTGAAGAAGGAAGGGCGCTTTCCTTCGTTGAACACAAGACAGACGGGGACAAATCCAATCCCTTAATTCTTTAATCCCAATTCAATTGTTGTTTGATGTAATAATAGAGGTGTCAGGCTCAGACTCTGAGAAAGATGACATGCGGCTAGTCCCAACTCTTAGTCTCGTAGTCTTGAAACTCTGCCTACTTCCTTTGGCTGGCCTTTCGATCCCCTCGGGCGCAACTGAAGCTCATCTAACGATGTGATAGTGGCTGTTCGCTCCTCTTTCTCTTCCTCTTTTTCTGCTTCTGCTAGGATTTTGTCCTGATAGCGCCGTGCTTGTTCAAGAAAGAGAGAGTCCCTTTGACGGAGAGAAAGACTCCGGGGATAGATAGTCAATGGCCTATGAGGAAGACATCTCCTCTGTTTTTGCTCTTCTTTTTGGCCTTTTTTATTTTTATTTTATATATTTTTTATTTTTATATATTTTTATATATTCTATAGATTTTTACTGTCCAACTCAATATCTTAAAATAGAAGTCATCTTTCTTCAAAGGCCGTTGACTCTGCTTCCTTGATTGAATAATCGAAGGTGAATCAATCAGACAGGACGGACGTGTGATAACAACACTTGCTTTCGTGCTGGAATTCCCCTTGGCGTCACTCACCTCTCTTTCCCTTGCTTTGCCCCCGTTTACCACAATGGCTGTCTCGCTGTCTACTGGAGCTCGGATCCGACTCAAAGTGGGTTCGTGTGTATGCGCCCTGCCCAGAGCTAGCCTGAAAGAAAGTTCAATAAAAATGATTGACACTTGAAAGTAAGGTGAAGACTCTTTCCCCTGATCCATCCATGAATATACTTTTTTCGCTAAGAAAGCCTCTACTGGGCGGGCTACTCCAATAATGACTTTTTTCTGGGTTGTTTCATAACATAAAGTCATCTAAACAACAGCTTTTAGCTTGCTTCTTGATTGTGGCGATCCCCTTCTTCTGTTCTTGACTCGTACCTGAAGCTAAGCCGGACTCAAGGAGGCTTCAAAGCCAGATCTTCGTCTTTCATATAGAAAGGAGACCTCTCCTTCTCAGGTTATCCCATTTTTTGCTTGAATCCGGCCGTCAACTTCTTCAACTGCTGATGCCGCTGACCTATATGGTGTGCTTTTCTTTCCTTTTGCTTCGAGCGCCCTTTCCCCTTCTCCGCACTCAAGTTGCTGTCTTTCCTATGGCTTGGACCCTTTCCGTGCCTCTGAGGAAAGATTCTCGCTACTCAAGAAATTGAGTAAGTGAAGTTCTCCTATCAGCTTAAAAAGGGCTTTCTCAGGTCGACCTTTCTTTAGGTTAAGTGGCGTGTAGCTAATCTCGCTAATATCTCAGATCGGGGGACAACTCTGTCTCCGCTTCTGCTCGTGCACTCGTTAAAGCAAACTCATGGCCTAGTTCGTGAATGAGCCTACAAGTGGTAACCGCTCTGTATCCGTCATCTCTTTTGAAGAAGCTGCTGAGCTAGATGCGGCGCTTTCAAAATCCCGTGACTCTCAGTCATCTATCTTCTTTTCACCTGAAAATGTTGGATTGGGGGAAGGCTTTCCTTCTTTGTTGACTTCAACTGATACCGGCCGATAGCCCAATCTCTTAGTCTCGGAACTAATTGTCTATCTAGTAGCCACTCCTTGCTTTGATGAGTTAAGTGAAATGAAAGTCGATTTTTGATCCTATATCGCAGCATCATGACTCGTCAATGAAGCCGACATGGGGCTAGAGTCATCACATCAAGTATTGGGCACGTGGGTGAGTGAACTCTAGTTGTGCTTGAGTTGCGATCCGCTCCGGTCAAGTCGAACCTTGCCAATTAGCTTCTGGAGATCGGGTTCTCACTACCAGTCCAAGTGGGAATTCTTCTAAGAAAGCCCCTTCTTCTAGTCTTTATCTTGAATCTTTCTTATTGTCTTTCCCTTTCATCTTGATATCAACTCTGACATTAACAAAGCATCGGGCGGGGAAGCTTTCAATATTATGATGAAAGAGACTATCGGAGAAGGTCCCACTCTGCTTGCGTCCGCTAGCTGACGACGTGTGTAACGCATGCTCCTGTTCCGCGGTTGGTGTTATATATAGAAGTTCTTGGTTGAGAGTATCGGGTCTTCAATTAGGGCTGATCTCCTCAACGCATCCGCTGTTCAATCATCTGCTGCTGATGGTCTTGTTGTCGCAGACGGTCTTCTGTTGGCAATTGAATCAACTCTTACTGCTCGAGTAGACGGTCTTCTTGGTGAGTGAATCATCTTCATCCTATAATAAATAAGGACATTTACACCACCTATTACAGGTCAGGTCCTAAAGCTATAGTGTAATTCCCTGTGACTATTGACAGGAGATCCTTCTATGCTTTCACCGATAATCACATCCAACTACATCCAGGAATCGCATCTGCCAGATGTGGTTTCGGGACCAGGCGTGTAACCTCGATAGCATGTGCCCTAGCCACCCAAGCCTATTAGTCGCTTAGATAAAGAAGGAAGCCCTTCGGGAGCTATTCTTTCCCTGATATTGGCAGGACTTACTAGCCCCTAGCTGTTTCAATGGTAGGAGCAGGGGATTGAAGAGGGACATCCGTGCTAAGAAGAAGGGACTGCAGCCCCAAGGTGTAGCATCAGTTCCAGACAACCGCTCAAGTTCAAGTAAAGGCTTCTGTCCTAGGAAGAAAGGCTCGAAAGCCTAAAGCTATGATTTATACTTGCTCTCTCCCTGAAGTGCATGTGGAAAAGCGGGCGCTAATGCAAGGAAAGGAGGTGTTGTTCGTCCACTTCTGCTCCAGCTGAGAAATTACCTTGTAGTCAGAGGAAACTCAAACGTAAGCTAGAACCGGAGAAGAGAAGATACTTTAGGTTTAGTCCTATTGCCTGGAAGTAGAGGGGAGTTCACTCACAGCCGGGGCTGCTTCATTCTCCTAAGCCTCAGAATAGACACCTTGCTGAAGCCCTAGGAGGGGAAGGAGTTAGTCTTCTAGTTTATCCCAGACTTATTGGAAATGGAAAGCCAGGGGAATGCTACCAACTCCCTTTACTCCCACGTTGGAAAGCATATGAACTTGACTGAACTGAATGACCAGCCCCGGGCCGGGGTAAAAGAAGAAGGGATAAGATAAGACAGTAGCACCCACCACTCTGTCAGTAGAAGGTTATCCAGTCGATCTTCGTAAGTAAGTAAGTAACACTTTCATCGATGATTCCTCTAATCCTCTAAATTAGAAGGGAGCTGAACCGTTTATCTCTATGAAATTCTGGACTATAAAGTGGCCTCACTTCGCTCGCCTCCCTTCCGGTCGCCTCAGCTTCTGAATCCAATCTTGAACGTTCAGTTAGGCATTCACAAATTCACTTCTCTTTCAAGTTCC
Source organism: Flaveria linearis (assembly GCA_024085815.1). NCBI lineage: Eukaryota > Viridiplantae > Streptophyta > Magnoliopsida > Asterales > Asteraceae > Flaveria > Flaveria linearis. The sequence continues at coordinate 43,890 of JABSNV010001371.1, read as the reverse complement.
AATAAGATTGTTATGCTCGTGGTGACTTCTCAGTTAGGAATTCTCATTGCCCCTTCTAAATGGTTACAGGACTAGGGCCCTACTAGCCTCATCGGCCGATGTCTGCCGTCTCGCGATTCTTGCGTTTATGGACCGAAGGAAAATAACTCCAATCCTTCTTCAGGGCAACATGCTAGATTATATGATATATCTTGGGAGTTGGAGGTCGCAGTCCCTTTCCCTCAGGCGAGTTCCTCACTTAACTTAAAAGAGGAAGGAGTCTTTGCGAATTCAGTAGCTATGCTATTTAATACACACCTGACTTCTACCTTCGTGTGTCAATGGATCTTTCACATACTTCCTATTTATTATGTTTCCCTATTGGTCTCACTACCATACCAAACCCTCCCTCCGGTCGCCTCGTTCCCTTGCTTTGATCCTCTGTCTCTGAAACCTTCCTTAATTAAGTGGAGAATTCCTTCGTACTTGAGTGTCCCAATGAGCCCGTAGGCAGGGTCCTTACTATTTTCACGCATGACATGAGGTTGTCTACCTCACTAGTATTTGAACTGGAATGCCAGGCGGAGGAGTGTAACTGCCTTATCGCGCTATCCGACTTGTATGTGAAAAGCATTTCGTACTCGTAACTGATCCCTTCCTAGCGAAAGGTGCGCTCCAATGAAAAGTACACAACACTAGTAGTGCCCCTTTTGACGACCAAGTCACAATGGAAACAATGTATCTCTCTGGGGATGCGAAGAATCTTTGAAAGCACTTTCGAACCATCACACGGATTCCAACCCAACTGCCCATGATATGGTAAGAACGGAAAAAAAATACAATACACCATGTCGTCACTCTTTAGAGTATAACAAGTGTCTGTCCCCGGGTAGGGTTTCCAAATACTGGGGGGAAATGACTGGTAGGGTTAAGGCAGCCCAACGGGCAAAATCTCCCATAATGCCGGTCCAAGGCTGATGTCACAAGGACAACGTGCCCTTGTACCACTCATAGCCATGGTTTACACTAGTCATTTCCACGGGTAATGGCACTGGAAAAAATACAAATTAAAAATAAAAAATCCTTGGATGAGCCGGAATCATAAGGGAGAGTACGCTCATTTTCCATGAGTTCCAGAGGGAGAGTACGCTCATTTTCCATGATTTCCAGAAAATCCCATGTTATACTCTATGTTTAGTTTAGAAAAAAAAGAAGAAAAAAGAATAATCAATGACTTTATCCAACTTAATGAAATGGGTTGTCAGTTCGGTGTTTCCAAAATGGAGCTATGACAAGGAGAAGCGTACCAGGATCTATAAGTTCTGGGAAGAGTTTTATATTTATGCCAAGGGTCATGTTGATAATCAACCTTATGAAGAAAACGCTAATAAGCGTTATAAAGAAGGTGTGATTGCATTGCTAAGAGAGTTCAGAGAAGTACATAAAGGAGGAGAAGAAAACCGGGTGGTAGCTGATCCTAAGGAATTGTATAATCTGCAGTTAAAGATAGAGAATCTGACTATGCACTTTGACGAGGAAAGTATATTTCATTCTACTACTAACATACTAAAGATCCTAATTGATCCTGAAAAAGAGAGTGCAAGGGATTTTCTTCGTACTAAGCTTACATCAGAGGAAGATCTAGCCTTGATTGCAGAATTTGGCCAGTATACGCTTGAGGCGCTGATTGTTCATGTTCTTTGTGTGCTATTTTCCTCAGCTGATGCTAATTGCATGATTCGTGTTGCTTCCTTGGTGGAGCAATTGGAAGGAAATACTCGGTCGCAAGCCCTAATAGTAAGACAACGGCGATTCAACGCTAAAAGAGGAGTGGAATCTCCTGGTCAATCTCAGGATTCGGGTAGAAAAAAACGTTTAGCGAAAATGTACCCTATCGGTACTGCTTTAGTGGAGTTTATGGAGGAAAGGGGCCTGATTACGTTAGCTACAGATAGTAGCGGTTCAAGTCGTGTAATGAAGAAAGAGAAATCCTATTATCTTCCAAAGGCTCTCTATGTCGTATGTCATTTTGATATTTCATTACTACCAATAAAGCTAAACTTGCCAATGGTCTCCCCTCCATTAGAATGGAAAACAGCAACCGATAATGCTGGAAGTCTGTCTGATATAACGGGTGGTTACCTAAGTAACCCAACTAGTGAGATGTATGATCGTTACAGGCTTTTAAGTTCAAGTAACCTACACAATTTCTATCTTGAGCTTAGTAACCCAGCTAAGCTCTGCGAGGTAATGAACTGTCTACAAAGTCAGTCTTTTCAAATTAATACAGATTGGCTTTTATATTTATTAAAACAGCATAATCTCTTTGTAGAGAATGATTTGCTGGCGCCTGACTTTGTTGCATTTATTAATCTCATGGATGTTTCCGGAAAACTTCGTGAATTATACATGAATAATGAGTATATGAAAGAGAACTTTACGTACAATGAATTGTTACTAACTTTACAGAAAGACATTCAGCGGGCTCGTTATGAAAAAATGATTTTTGAATTGGCGTATGCCTACGAAGGTTATTCATTTTATTTACCTGCCTTTTTGGATTTCAGGGGTAGAATCTACCGGTGTGGAGTCTTACACTTCCATGAACGTGATCTTTCGAGAAGCCTGATCCAATTTGTGAAATCTACAGAGCTTAAGCCTCTGGTAGCTGTAGCTGCTACAAGCTTCCAGTTTAAGTCCTTCAAGTCTGACAGTGAGGCATTAAGATGGTATAAGGGCATCAAAACCGAACTAGCCCTTGAAAAAGGTGTCACCTTACATTATTCTGATTCGGATTCGGAAAGTCATAATCATTTTATCGAGCTAGCTGCTCATGCTAAACATCCCTTTCAGTTCTTATCTTGTTTTTTACCAGTCTTTTATCATGACATTGAATCTATAAAGCGCATGCCTATTACCCAAGATGCTTCTGCCAGTGCGTTTCAAATCATGTCTTATTGATTACTGGATGAAAGGATGGCGAGGAAGACTAATCTCATTCAATCTCCTAAAGGGGAAATCCAAGATATTTATACCTCTATCTTATGTGAACTGAAATCTTACATAGAGAAAAAAGTAGAGGATAGTACTCTCTCCTCAACCCTTGTCGAGGTACTCGATAGAAAGATAGTGAAAAGTATATTTATGCCTATAATCTATGGTAAGACGGTTATGAGCACAGCTCACGATATAAAGGAGAATCTCTCAAGATTCCTGACTCAGAAGGAGTGCTTTATGGTTGCTAAACTGTGCTTTGAGTTCTGGAAAGATAGGTTTCATCACATGGAATGTCTGATCCGTTTGATCCGTAGTATTGGCTGGATTGCCTCATCTAGCGGTCGCCCTGTACTGTATGAAGTGGATCACTTTCGAACAATACAAGACTATGTGAAAATGGATGCGATCAATATCTGGGTTTATGATAGATTGCATAAGAAGAGACGTCAAGTCACACTGAGAGTCGCTTCAGATAAACGAGATAGCAGGAAGACTGAGATCTCAACCTTCGTCAACTTCATCCATCAGAAGGATGCACATATTGCTATGAAAGTGGTAGAATGGATGCTTGAACTGCAAGCGCCTATCTACACTGTTCACGACAACTTTATAACAACCTCATATTATAGCCAAAGAATGGCTTACTTTTATAGCTGTGCGATTATGAGTTTGGGGCATCCTCTAAAAATCATAAATCAGTTCATATATTTGAATGTCATCAAACCTCTTTGTGATAAAACTTATATGGAAATCACTGAGAGTTTAATAATGCAGGTGATCCCAAAAGACAGTTTGATGTATTTATTGGAAGAAACTATCCCAGAAGAAATCAGCCGTAGTAAGACTAAGAGGAAAATCTGGGATGAAAAGATCAAGACTATAGTGAACTCTTACGAGGCCTATACTCATCTTGTATGCGGACAGTATGAAGACCCAATGGATGGTTGGAGTTTGCATCATGAGAAATATATGCATTTCATTGACATGATGAAAAGAAAGCCAGGGATTCCTCTCAACAGTGTTCACTATTAATGATGAAAGAACCAATGTTTTTCACAAGTAACAGCATACTAACAATGTTTTCCACAAGTAACAGCATACGCACGAGGGCATACTGTACATACAGCGCATCTATTGACAAGTTATCGAATCGCGTCTTTGCTAGTCTAGAAAGGACATGGGTGCAGGATCCGCATAAATGGATAATCATAGCGTCGCATAGCTTCCGCGAGCCTAAACCTTATATTAACGATGTTGATCTACATGCTCTGTGTATAATGGATCTCTTACACCAGTTTGCTTACACATCCCACACGGGTTACGCGAAATTTGGGATTTTACTTACCTCGCTGCGATCTTACGGAGAGGAGATCACTTTTTCGATAGGTACAGCTATCCCCTTAACTGACGAGAGTGGTAATTTACTTCCCAAAAAACAGGTAATCTCTCAGATATATAAAGTCCTTTTAAAGACTTCTGAAATTGACGAGGGGGATGAAATTGTTCGAGTCACGATCAGAGTCTATATGGAACAGGAAAAAAAGCTGGAGAGGCCAACCCTATCTGAAGAAGAAAGACATCACTTACTTCGTGAAGTTCTAGAAGAGGTCTCTAATGAGAGCAAAGAGGGATTAACTGAGAGCAAGACTCTAACTGCAAAGAAACTCCGGCAGAGTAGACGCCCTAAATCTATCCCTACGATAAAGAAATGTAACACGATGCTGAGACCCTTCATTGTATCCGATCTCGAGACACTACTGGATGAGAAGAATTATCATCAGCCTTATGCAGCTGGTCTCTTGATGGTTTTTCCAGGTCAAGATATCAAGGATATGCAGATCGAGACCTACTTTAGCGAAGACTACTCTATACTATATCCGATGGACTTTGAAAAAAGGAGTGAGAAGGTTCTTTTTGACTTGGTATTAAGGATCTCTGCTCTTGTTAAAAAACACAAGTCATTACAAACGATTTACTTCCACAACTTTTCTAGATTCGATGGGATTCTCTTGCTAAAGCACCTCGCATGTAAGCACCAGAAATACAAGCTCAAACCTCTGATGAGGAATAATAGGCTTTATGAGTTAGCAGTCTATTCAGGTAAAAAGATGTTATTCCGCTTCAGGGACTCCTATAATCTACTCCCTAGTAAACTTAGTGAGCTGGCTAAGAGTCTCTGTCCTGATCTAGGCACGAAGGGTTCTATCAACTATCACGAAGTCAGTCCTGAGAAGCTGGTTAGTATGAGAAATGAATTGGTGGATTATATGAAGCAGGACATCTATCTATTAGGTGGTGTGATGAAAAAAGCACAAGACATCTATTGGAATCTGTACAAAGTGGACATTGAGAGTAAAATCACCCTTTCATCACTAGCTCTAAGCATCTTTCGTTTGAGATACTACGATGACTCTCGTTTTCCAATCCACATCCCTAGCAGAAATGAAGACAGCTTTATCAGACATGCATACTACGGTGGTCATACGGATGTGTACAGACCTAAAGGCGAGGACCTATACTACTACGATGTGAACTCCCTCTATCCATTTGTCATGAAGGAATACCCAATGCCAGGTGGTGTACCAGTCTGGTATGGAAATCTGGAAGACAGGGACTTAGATGGCATGTTAGGCTTTATTGAGGCATATGTGGTCTGTCCGAAAACGATCAAGAAGCCCTTTCTACCCTATCGAGAAAAGGAGGGTACTCTCATCTTTCCAACAGGTGAGTTTGTAGGTGTCTACTATAGCGAAGAATTGAAGTTTGCTAGAGAGATTGGCTACACTGTGATTCCAATCTCAGGCTACCTCTTTGAGAAGAAGGAAAGCCCATTCAGGGAGTTTGTAAGCGCTCTCTTTGAAAGCAGGTTAGAAGCTAAAAAGTCTGGGAATGATGCGTTGTCTTATGTGTACAAGATCCTTATGAATTCGCTATACGGTAGATTTGGCATTAACCCTATGGGCACAATAACCGAGATCTGCGATCACAAAAGACAGAAACAGTTAATAAGAAAGACTGATTTGATATCAACTGATGAGCTTAGCGATTCCAAATACATCGTGACCTACCGTAGCAATACTGAGACTGATTATTGGGATCCACCAAAGAACTCTGCTGTCCAAATTGCTGCTGCAATCACTGCCTGTGCTAGGATCTATATGTATCCTTACATCTCAAGAGAGGACTGTTACTACACTGACACTGACTCTGTTGTGCTAGGACAGCCGCTCCCTGATGAATTGATTTCATCTTCGGTCTTAGGTCAGTTTAAGCTAGAGGATAGAATCGTTCAAGGAGACTTTTTAGCTCCGAAGGCCTATTACTACTGGAATGAGAAAGGAAAGGATACACTCAAGTACAAAGGGCTTGCGAAAAATGAAATCACTCCTGAATGGTTTCTTTCACAGTACGCTGACCCTGATCGTACGCTACAAGTAGAGGTGGAAGCCAACTTCCGGATTGAGTGGTCCTCACTTAACATCTTCAAGAAAGATAAAAATGTCAAGGTTGGGCTTAATCAAAAGCCAAAGAGGATCAAAGTCTATGAAGGGGAGTACTGGGTTGATACAAAGCCTGTTGATGTCAAAGACCTGTCTAGACTAGATAACATTAGCAAAAAACTAGTCATGTTGCTAAGGGCTGATGTAACACATCTTAAGAACGAGAATCTCTCTCTCTATGAGAAATTATCTCAGAAGGAAAGAGAGATAACCGAGAAGAAAAGGATGGACGAGAGAGACAATGAGATGAAAGAAGAACCTACAGAGGTCACTAACCCTACAATAGATATAGACGAGATACCTAAGACAGAAAAGAAGAAACCTAAGACTGGCAAGAAACCTAAGAAGAAAGCCAAGACTGACAAGAAAACTACGACAAAGAAGAAGAAACCCCCTTAACCTTAAAGTAGTATATAGCATACTGAGAAAGAATTTAGCTGAGTTGTCTCTGATCTCTTTCGTTCCTTCCTATTTTTTACTTATCGCGAGCCAAAATGTTCGAATAGAAAAAGGTTGACTTTCAGGGATGTTGACTCAACGGAATCAGCCTATGCAAAGCAAACTGGGTAGAAAGCTTCGAATCCTTGAATAGCCATCCCGACTCTTTCTTTGGCTAGCTCTCGTCTGTCTCACGCCTATCTATCCGGGGGAACCGAAACCGTTGGACTGATCCCCGCCTTCCTTATTCATTCTACAGCGGTTCACTTTACACTCAATGGAAAGGAAAAGAGACGAAGAGAACATTCCCTGCTCTATAGCATAAGAAAGGACTAAAAATCGGAGAACGGAAGGCTTAACAGAACAAAGGCTATCCGACGTGATGTCCCATGTGAATCTTCCTTGAAACAGAACGAAAAGCCACAGCAAGAGGAGAGGCCTACCCCTGGAATGCAATTGGATGCGCGTCGCCTTAAGACTTCAACCCTTTGATTTTCTACAATTGGATCGCTTAGAACTCCATCACTGGCAACTCGAACTCGCTTGAAGCGGCGGGAATCGTACAATGCGTCGACCGGAACTCATCCGTCCGCTCTTTGGTAATGAATCTCGCTCGTCGGCCTCCTTCCGCCCCCGCGACACATGGTAGAGAGCTTGCAAGTCCAAGATCTGGTCTTCTCCTTCTCTGTCGGCGGCTACGCAGCTAGCTTGACTTCCATTAGGAAATCAGACGTCATTGGTTTGGCATTCAAGAAGCTCGTTGCGGCGAATCGTTAGAAAGAATCGGTTTGCACTCTTGTTGCATGGTACGGTCAGAGAAGACTATGAAGAAGACTTTCTAGGCACTTTCCAAAGGATCTCCTTCTCAGGATGGAAAGAAGTACGCAATAAAGTAAACAGTCCTTTCATCAAGGTAAGTGCTTTCGACTTCCCTTACTAATGCTAACCATAATCTATAGGATTGTACACGACAACCTTACCTTCATTGTCCAGAGCTACCTTCCTACGGTAACAGTCGAGGGGCTCATCCCCTGGTCCAATAGACTCGATGTCACAATACAGCCCAAGTTCTTCAATTAGAGCCCTTCCTTTATACTCATCGAAGATTAGATCATCAGTACTCGCAATAAAGACCAGACCAATGAATCTTTCAAATGTCATCCCAGGAGATTGATTGCATAACTGACGGTCGAACTCCATTAAGGCAAGATTGAATAAGACCTTAGTGATTTCTCCAAGAATTGGCATACGACCGAAGCGTACATTTCTACCTTCTTCATCAATGGTAGCGAGATCCATAAACTGACTAACCAGGTTATAACTAACAGAATCAGCCCCCACAAAGGACTTAACAGGATCTAAAACCAGACTGCTAGGAATCAGCTGTAATGATAGATCCAGGTTAATCCGGTGCAGTTTAGTCACCTTACCCATTTTATGAATACCAGAATAAAAGAGATCCGCCCGAGCTCTAAAATAAAGAAACTAACCTATGGAAAAAATGATTGAAATTAGATTACGATTACAAAGGCTAAAAATCATCCAAGTTTCTACGTAATCAAAAAGAGCCTAAGGATTAACCGAAACTAAGCACATACTAAGCCCAATACCCTTTGTACTCAAGGGATGAAGGAATAGATGCAAACTAAGAAGACTTGTAAATCGGTTCAGATTTAGCATTCCTAAATAAAGGACCTGCAGCGGCGGAGACCATTTTAGCTCTTTCACTCCGTAAAAGAGTTAGTATGTTCGGACTCATAGCAGGAAAGACGAGCTAAGCTTGAAACTGAAACTCCTAGGCAACAAGTCTTTGATTCGATTGATTTTCACTCTTTCGTCCAAAAACTATAACTAATCCATCAGCCAAGCCCTTCTGACTCTCCTATTCGTCCAGTTAAGAAAGGCGGCTTCGGGCGCCTTTGTTTTCTTTTTTGCGTCTGGGCTGGTGCAGAATGAGTCTATAGTTCTGGTCTTCGTCCCTGCGATGATGGATCTCTTAATCCACTTACCCAGCCGTAAGGTTATGAATTTTTTGAAAAACGCTTCCTGCGCCGCTTAAGCTCGGGATCCCCTCAGACGATGATAGAGGGGCGAAGTCCTTCTCGGGCGAGGAGGACGAACATCTCCTTAGGCTATTTTGCTGGGAGCGACGGGATAGAAAAAGTCGCCGCGTTAGGCCACTTAGCCAAGGTCTTAAAGGTATGCCTCGTATGCTCGGTATGAAACTTATTCCTTATGCAGTTAAGAAAGCAAGTGAGGCGGGCGGCTATTCCATTCGAAGTAACAGGATTCGATGTTGCACCATCTTCAGGTCATGAGCCTGATGAGTTTACCAATTCCTTTCAACAAACGAGAGTGAAATCACACTTGCTTAACTCCTGCTAATAGGGCTATAGCCGTTACAGCAGCTATCATGAAGGTGAAGACTAATATAATATTTTATCTTTTTGTCCCTCGATGATCAGTCGAGGCAGGCCTCAAACTATCGAAATCAGGGCCGCAGGATTTTGGATATCTGACTCCTACGCGCGCACATAGAGGAAGACAGGACTCGGCCCCTAGCTACAGGAACAAGACGGAAGCCGAACTCAGGAACTCTTTTTCGGACACCGCTATTTCCTTGACATTCGAGACTGACTCAACCCAGCCTGAAGGAACAGACTCTTTACGATCCGAAACGAGATGCCATAATCAATAGCGGTAGGAGGAATAAGGCCCGATATGGACTCGCTCTGGCCCATAAATAAGGACTAGGAATTGGGTCTTCGTGTCCCTGTCACAATAACTCGACCAAGCCGAAAAAGTCCTGAAATTTAGCTCTATGCTCTATGAGGGCCACAGGATTGTTTGATTCCCCCTCCCGATCGGTCCTATAAAGGGGATGCCCGCGCTCCTGCTTATCTAATAGGTCTAAAGCTGTTACAGGTAGACTAATCATAAGGGTAGCCAGCCCAAGAAGAATTTGATCGTCCAGTCCATCAATGTGGAATCACTCGAGGAGGGTCGAAAAGTCACGATTTCGGGCCACTTGATCGGGATAGAGGATATCTTACTCCTACGCGCGTAAATATATAGGAGAGGGGCGAATCCCGTAACTCCTGACTCAAGGGCGGCAACATGGGGTCTGAGAAAGAAGAATTCTGATTCTTTTAGCGCCTTCACCGGGCACTCATTAGAAGGAGGAGGCCCCCTAACTCCTAACTCCCGGCAACAGAACTGAAGAGAGGGGATGCCGAGAGCTACTTATTAGAATTTGGATTCTTACGCGCCGAGACTCCTAACTCTAAGACTTCCGCGCCGCAGCCTTATTTATGCTCGCTCGGGGCGCATCCCTGATATATTGATCGCCCCCCAAGCTCTTATTAGACTCAAAAACATCTCTCATTAAAAGCCAATCCCTCTTGGAATTCAAAATGATAAAGAGCACAGAGATTAGTATCAAAGAGACTATTAGGAAAATGAATAGGTCCAACGTGATCGAGGATAGGAGTGAGTGGGGGCGTAGAATTAAAATTAAGGATTTTTAGCAAGATTTGTGGATAGGAATGATAAATGAAGCCTTTATAGATGAAACATGCTGCGTATTTTGTTACATGCACTTTCTAAATTTTTATGTGTTTTTTTACCCATGTATTGTATGATATATAATATGCTTGCATTACTTGCTATTGCTCTCTCTCTCTCTCTATATATATATATATATATATGTATATATATATAAGACCATCTCCAATGGTCGTTTTTAGAGGTCGTTTTAATCCAAGAATTGCATGAAGTCGTTTTTTACAATTGTGGGGCTATGTTTTTGGAGGGGAAGTTCTTCACCATGAACATTAAAAATGAAAGGGACATGGGCCAAACATATTTTTTTAATTATATTAAATATACAAATAGAAAGAGATAAATAAAAATATTATGATGATGTGCCATATTTTTTTATGTTTGAGTTTTCTTATTGGGAAGGTATTTGATGTTGTGATAGGATGAGTATTTTTATGACGTGATAGCTCATTAGACATGCTTGTTGGTGTTTTTATGTTCCTTTATAGTGAATGCTCTTAGATGTTAAAAAGGGGATGCCATCTTTAATGTCCTCTACAGCGCTCTTTATGGTGGTGTGATTATAGGACTTACTAAAGGTAGATTATTTTTGAATGACGTATGAAACTATTGTCACACCCCAACCTAGACGGCGGAATCGTCGAGGCGTGAGAGTTACGATTGTTCACAGCCACATAACGCTATTGCCTGAAACATGTTAAAAATAAAAGGTCAACATATTGTTGGTGAGCATTCTATAGTTTTGAATACATATGTATATAAAAGATGGCAATTCATATTGTAAATTAGAGAACAAGGTAACTAGGGATGTAAGACAGAATGCACAATCAAACCTTGACAAAGCTTTACAAGTCTCAAACGTGTACTTGGACCAACCAAGTTATAAGTATATACGATTAGCTAAGTGTACTTGGATCAACCAAGCAGGCTTGTCAGGCCCATAGATCTATGACGTCGCCAGGCTAGCAATAGTTAATGATTGTACATGTATTCGACATTACATGGTAGCTACAATATTCAACTAATCACAACACACAAGTAAATTGCCATAAGTTTACAAGAATCAAACGTTTACAAGTGCAATGATTAATAAGTAACATGTTTCACCCCAAAATGTGAAAATATGAAAAAAAGGGGTATAGAAATACTCACAGGATTACTACGTGTGTATGGATGATTAATAAGAAATAATGACAAGCGTCGTTCCAAAGTAAACCGTCACAAGGCACCTAGTTATACATATATTTTTACATGATTAAAGTTTAATTATATAAGTTTAACGAATCAACGGGTACTAGGGTTCAACTTGGTGTTTAGGGCATTACAAATTTTCTAACAAATTAGAATTATGTTCATTAACGTCCAAGATATTTGTTATATTTTATATAAAGTTATGTATACAAAATATAGTATTTTATAATACCTAATATTGACAGGATCTCAGCCTCTCGGTTGATCAATTAGATTATGTTTGCAGCGGATTTAGCACATTAATTAGCAATTAAAGCAAGAACATAAAAGATATTTCAATTAAAAGCATAAACATAGAGAGAGAAGAGTTATGCGAAACAATAAATGTTCTATTGGTCGCACGTTTCGGCAATTAAAACAGTATGGTTACCCATCCTTTTATAGGCGGCAAAAGGATGGGTTAATGTCCTTTTTCTGACATCACTGAATATTCAAATTACAACTGACAAAAACATAAAACTACTGAAGATGTCAACAACTAACATCTTCTTACAAAAGTTCCTAAGTACTGACAAAAAGAAACTACTGACACTATAACAACTGAAGAACATGCTCTTCAGTTGTTGTACAATTACTGAAACAAAATAAACTACTAAAAAAAAGAAAAACCACCACAACAACTGAAGAAGACTTCTTCAGTTGTTGTGACAAACTCTGAGTCTTCAGTACTTGGTCTTCAGACTTGGCTTCGGAAGATGTAACAGCTTCGGAAGATATAACAACTGATGACTTCAGTAGATATCATCAGTTGTTGTCCTCGGTCTTTTTCTTCAGACTTTGCTTCGGAAGATAGAACAGTTTCGGAAGATGTAACAACTGATGACTTCAGTAGATATCATCAGTTGTTGTCTTCAGTCTTTGTCTTCAGACTTTGTGCTTCGGAAGAAGATCTTCAGTTCTTTAGTTCTTCAGCTTTTGATACTTCAGTACTTGGTCTTCAGTACTTGAAGTCTTCAGCTGTTGTTCTTCAGTTCTTTGATCTTCAATCTTTGTTCTTCAGACTTTGTCATAACAGCTGAGGCTGGGGCTAATATGCTCTCGAGTCTGACATTCAAGCAAGAGAACACAATAGCTGATGGGAGTCTTCAGATGTTCCGAGTCTGACATTCAAGCAAGAGAACACTGTAACTGATGGGAGTCTTCAGCAGTTGTTGCAGTGGCATGTGGGACTTAGAGGTTTTCCTGATCTTGGCTCATTGGTTCTTTTGGTCCAACAAACTCCCCCTGAACCAATGCAGCCAAAACCTCTAATTATTGGATGTCCCACTTATTGATAGCATAAAGATTGGTCTATTTCCTTCTAGATCAGATTAGAAGTTGACCCAGATAAGCACTGGCCTGAGAGGTAGTCTCAAGTGTTTGTTTGGCTAAGTATGGATGGGAGCTCTGTCTTGGGGAATTGGACACAGAGCTGTTGTCCCATCCATGAGATCTACCTCCCATGTACAAGCCGGTAGGATTCTCGGGTGTAGGCCTGAAGAAAGATCATCTGCTTTTCTTTGGATAGATCTTCAGGCTCACCATCAAACAATCCCTCCCGACCGTACAGCTCTGAGATGTACTTGACCTGTCTTCCATTTTTGAGCTCAAGTGTTGTGTATTGCCTATATGCAAACTCATCAGGATGTTTACCCTCCAACAACAGGTTGAGCTCATTCCTTTGGAAATTCTCAAGCTCTTATAGACCAGACCCTTCCTAACCACCCTATTATCTAGCATTGAAAAGGGTGATTGGCCGGCTCTATAGGCTTTCTCGAATTCCTCTACTATTTCCCAGGGTGTTATTACAAAAGCCACAGAGATCACTTCATCTACGATTCTCTTTAGTTGGCTTTTGTATCTCACAGGCATGTCCTTTTTGATTATCCTGTGAGACACCCTTGGGTTAGGCCAAGTTCTCACCCTCTCTTTTCATATTGAAAGGTTTTCTTGAGGGTGAATAATCTCAGAGCTTCCTTTTGCATATTCATTATAGAGGTGGAAGCAGCATAGCATTTGTCAATGCTTTTCAGCATTTCCTCATCATGTCGCTTTTGCTGCTCCTCCTCTTCTAATTTTACCCTCACAGTGTCCTGCTGTGAGGTGGGAGTGATGGTTTGTGATTTGGCTTTGGGTAAAGGTATAACTGCTGAAATAGGCAGGCTATCCTTCTCATCCTCCTCTTCTTCATCTTGCAGCCTCAGCACCCTTCTCTTCTTCTTCAAGGGTGGATCATTGGCTGCGGGTTTTGGTGGTAAAGGAGTTGGTTTTTGGGTTGTGGTTGGGTTGTTGGTGTAGGAATGTTGGCAGGCACTGCTAGCAATCTAGATATTAGAGAAGGCTTAGTCTGTTTTGCTAGAAGTGTCCTGTTCCCAGCACCGGCTTCAGAAAGGGCCTCTGCGACCAGTCCCTTAGTGAAATCACCAGCGGAACAGATCTTGGTGGTTATAGCCAAGATCCTGTCCCTGGTCCATGCTTTACATCAAGGACTGGCCTGCCCAGATACTTCGAAATAAATCTACTCATAGCCTCGAGTTTCTTTTGATCCTCTTGGCTATAAGTAGACCATCGGTAGTTTATCTCCCTAGTTTCCATTTTCCTGATCTCCTGATCTAGCAAGGCAGTGTCCTTGTCAAAGCCTTGCTTGAACAGCTAAGCAATGGCAGAATCCATTGATTTGCTGTGTTCAGCATCAGCCTCCTTGACAAGGGCTGCTAGATCAGAGTCAGCCACCATCTTTCCCTCCTCTCCCTTTTTCTTATCAGTGAAACTGAAATCCTTTTGGATGTCAGCCACTTCTATTTGCTCAACCTCCATCTCTTTCCTCTTCCCTTTCTCCCTCAACTTCCTAGTCTCCTCAACCAACTCCCTCTCAACCACCACCTCTTTCTCTGCCTCTACCTCCTCCTCACCCCTCTTCCTCTTGACTTGTACTGATGTCTCCCCCTTTTTGGGTGCATTGGTTGGGGTTTGACTATCAGCAAGTGCCTGAGAAATGGCAACCTCCACCATGGGTTGGATGTATGTGGGAAGCCTCTCATCAAGGGTTTGAATGACTAAGTCTTTAAGCATGGGTGTGATGAGAGGTAGGGATTTTTGGAGGATAGCATCCAACTGCTCAGGGGGTTCTGACCCTGAGAGCTAGTGCCAGAAGCAGGGGCTGGTGGCCGAGTTTGTGGGAGTGGCTCAGTGTTTATGAGACCTTCGGGTGAAGGTGCCATCTGTGGGGTAGTGGTGGCAGATGGACTTCTATCCTGAGTCATTTGAGCAAGCAACTCTTTGAGTCTGCTTATCTCATCCTCTAGGATGGTGTTTTGAGCTACTACATCATAGAAGAAGCTCAGGTCATCATCAGCATGAGCTGAATCACCTGACCTCCTGACATTGTCAGGATGAACATGTCCTGAGTATGGCTCAGTAATGACATGTGCCCCTTGTTCATGGTACTGGGGACTTCTGGCCTCCAGATTGGATCCATCATCGGCCATTGCCTCTGGTGAGGTCTTAGTGATGTTACCAGCTGCACCCTGCTCAGATGTTGATGCAGGGGAAGTGGCAGCCTCACCAGATTGTTCTATCTCCCTAGCCACACTGGGAGATTGAACTGATTCTCTGTGCTGTGGGCTCCCATCGGCACTTGTACCCACCCCTCTTCGGTTGGAGTCTCCCCAGGTGTAATAGGTTTCTGGGGAGAGGGTGGAGTGCTCAGATCGATCAGCACTTTGGCTATTGCCAATGTTGGGCCTAGTGGGGCGGTCTCATTAGTAGATGGGCTAGAAGCAGTGTGCACATGGGGAGGACTGTGCTCTTCAATGGTAGTCTTCTCAAGTGAGATAGACCCCAGTAATGTGGTTGCCCCAATGTTGGCTACATCAGGCTCCTGTTGAGAGGAAGCCTGTGCGGTTGTGGTGGGTGGAGTCGTGGTACCTGCTGGGAGAATCGAACCAGCAGGCACATCCTGCCTTTGTGTTGCAGGGGCATCCTCAGGGGACTCATCTCCCTGAGTAGCCTTTTTGGGCTTCTTTTGGCTTTTGGTTTGGTGGGGACTTTGGATTGGAGGTGGAGGCTGTGGGTTCCTGCTGCGTGGGTTTTCGCAGCCGGCCAGCCTGTTTGAGTGTGTGGTCAGTGTTGTGCCTGGAGTATACCTCGGCTTGAACAGCCATGGCAGGGACCCCAGTGCCAACTAGTCCCTCAGCCTGAAGCTGGTTTTCGATCATGGCCATTATGAACCGTGGATACAAGTTCCAACGATTAGAAAAAGGTTTTGTGGCCATGTCCTTGAGTTCCAAAAATAAAATATCAGTAAAATTAGAGGTTGTTTCTCAAGGATAGAATACAATACCTGTTGCCACCTTGTGGACATCTGGTCCCACGAAGAGGTTTTAGGAGCCAGACACACGTTCACCATGTGGAAGATCAATCGTTGAGGGTCAGGGAAGTGTTTCTTCAACAAGGTGGAGGCGGAAAGGTTACCCTGGTAGTCGTTGGATGTGAATGAGAGATCCAAGGTACCTTTGGGGTAGGAAGTTGGGTGAGTGGCATCCTCCAGCTCTAGGGTTTGGCGTAGGGTAGCTGGAGTGATAACGACGGGTTGGCCGTTGACGGAGGACCGGAGGGAGACCTCGCCATCCTGCTCTCCGGTTTGGACGGTTACATTTGTCCAAAACTCCGCCAAAGAGTCGGTGTATATAGTGGGGTTCAGGAGAAAATCCGTTTTGTAGGGTGAGTCGTTCATAAGATCTACGGCTTGGTGGAACTTAGGCCATAATGGCGATTTTGTAAGATGGGCGACACAGTTGTGTCAAGGTTTCAGTTGCATGGTCGCCATTAATGGTGTATGGGAAGTTCAGAGGGTTTTTGTAAGATTAGGGCAAGTGGAGTAAATGCTCTGAAGGTGGGGTATTTATAGGGTAGGCCAAAGGTTGAAAGGAAACTACTGAAGGTTTTGGTGTCAGTTATCAGTTGTTGTAACGACTGATGACGTGGTTTTAACCTTCAGTGGTTGTAACATCTGAGGACTTGGTATTAGTCTTCAGTAGTTGAAACTACTGAGACCTTGGTTTTGTCCTTCAGATGTTGTAAACGTCTGAAGAGTTTCAGTTGCATGGTCGCCATTAATGGTGTATGGGAAGTTCAGAGGGTTTTTTGTAAGATTAGGGCAAGTGGAGTAAATGCTCTGAAGGTGGGGTATTTATAGGGTAGGCCAAAGGTTGAAAGGAAACTACTGAAGGTTTTGGTGTCAGTTATCAGTTGTTGTAACGACTGATGACGTGGTTTTTAACCTTCAGTGGTTGTAACATCTGAGGACTTGGTATTAGTCTTCAGTAGTTGAAACTACTGAGACCTTGGTTTTGTCCTTCAGATGTTGTAAACGTCTGAAGAGTTACTGTCAGTCGTCAGTAGTTATGAACTACTGATGATCTAGAATTCTTCTTCAGACGTTGGAACAACTGAAGAATTGGTGTTAGCCTTCAGTAGTTGTAAACTACTGAGATCAGTAGTTGTGAACTACTGAAGACATGGTATTGCTTCAGTTGTTGTAAACAACTGCGGACTTGGTGTTAGCCTTCAGTAGTTGTGAACTACTGATGTCAGTAGTTGTGAACTACTGAAGACATGGTTTTGTCCTTCAGTTGTTTGTGTATGAAACAGCAGCTGTTGTTATCAGCTGATGAGAAATTACTCATCAGCTGTTTCCGTCAAATCAGTTGTTTCATACTAGCCTCCACACTTATCAGCTCTTTTGCTGACTTTCAGATGTTTCATCGACCCTTCAGCTCTTGTGAATATTTATGCCTTCAGCTCTTGTGATCAGATGTTCACAAGTGCTGATGAAATATTCTTCAGAGCTGGTGAACAAATTTTGTCTTCAGTATTGTGTAAGATTACACATCAGTACTTATGAGCAAAATTTGTTCTTCAGTACTATTTATTTGAAAATCATACATCAGTAGTTGTAATCCACCTTACTACATCAGTTGTTTTTCAATAAATAATGTACATCAGTACTTTGAGTCATTTAGTCTTCAGTAGTTGTGAAAGAGCTGAAGACTAATTACTCATCAGTACTTGTATTTGACCTTTGCTCTTCAGTAGTTGTGAACTAAGAGTACCAGCATAGGTCAAATCAATCAAGCTGCAGCATACCAAGCCTTAGTACCAAATTTTGGAATGTGGCACTATCTAGAGGCTTAGTAAAAATGTCTGCAAGCTCATCAGCACTAGGCACAAACTTAGGATCAATCAGACCTTTCTCATAGCAATCCCTGATAAAATGATGTCTGATCTTAATATGTTTGGTCCTTGAGTGCTGGACTGGATTCTTAACAATACAGAGAGCTGAAGCACTATCCATTAGTAATGGAGTTTTAGTCTCAGTAATGCCATAATCCAGAAGTTGGTTCTGAAGCCAGAGTATCTGAGAGGTACAACTTGCAGCAGCAATATACTCAGCTTCAGCAGTAGATGTAGCAATTGATGTTTGTTTCTTACTCTGCCAAGAAACTAAACAATTGCCTAGGAATTGGCAACCACCAGAAGTGGATTTTCTGGTGACTTTGCATCCTGTATAGTCACTATCAGAGAAAGCAACTAATTTGCAAGAATGCCTAGCTGAATACCAAAGACCTAGTGATTGGGTACCTTACAGATATCTAAAGATCCTTTTGACTGCAATCAAATGGGATTCTTTAGGTGCAGCCTGAAATCTAGCACAAGCACATGTTGAAAACATGATGTCTGGTCTAGAAGCTGTAAGGTACATCAAGGACCCAATCAACATCTGTAAAGGGTTTCATCAACCGCTTTACCTTTCTGATCTACATCTAGTTGTGTGATGCTGCTCATGGGAGTAGAACAGGGCTTACAGGATTGTAAATCAAACTTATTTAACAACTCTTTGGTATACTTGGACTGATGGATGAAGATTCCATCATCCAGTTGTTTGATTTGCAAACCCAGAAAATACTGTAATTCTCCCATAGCACTCATTTCAAATCTCAGCTTCATAAGCTTTGTAAATTCATCACACAACTTTGGATCAGAGGATGCAAAGATGATGTCATCAACATAAATCTGAACAAGGAGCTTATGTTGTCCCATAGTCTTGATGAATAAGTGTAACACCCGGAAGTTTGACCTTTTGGTAGGCTATGCGACTGAGCCTCAGTCGCCTGTGATTTATGCGACTGGAGGTCATCCGCATGGCTATTCGGCCGATTGAAGCTCAGCCGCACGATTGGAGTTCAACCGCCCGAATGGAGTATGAGCCGCATGGAACATGTGCGATTGAGGTCCAATCGCACAGTGTTGATGCGACTGAAGGTCCAGTCGCCCCTGGACCAGATGCGACTGAGATGTGGGTATAAAAGGGGAGCAGCTCCATTCTCCTCCCCATTTTCAGTCGGGGAGAGAGGGTGAGCGACAGAGAACAGAAGAGAAGAGAGGGAAAGTGCTGCCCGAGTTCAAGATCGATCGTGAAGCTAGCCAAATCGAAGCTCATCAACTCCTACCTGACAATGTGAGTTCTAGGACCCCTCATTTGCATGTTTTCTAACGATTTGGGGCTGGAAACACATTAAAACCCTAGTTTTGAAATAGTGAAAGTTTGACCCATTTGGGTAAATCTTGAGTAATGTGTTTATGGTATGAATTAGGACTAGTATATGCTTGTATGAGGTCCTAGTAGGAATCCCTAAGGCTTGGAAGGGTTGAATTGGGCTGAAATGGGTGTATGGTGACCGTGGGGACGGGTGTTTCGCGACTGCTGTTCATGAAGAACTCCAGTCGCTGCCCAGTTAGGGTTATGCGACTGAAGGGCCATTCGGCCGAATGAGTGAAAGTTGATGTCCAATCGCCCGACTGAGGTTCAGACGCCCGACTGAGCCTCAATCGCACTATAGTTGATGCGACTGAGAGTTTCGGTCGCATGAGTTCAATCGCAGAGTAGTTGAGTCGTACGGTTAAGAGTTAGTCGCATATAGCCCAGTCGCATAGTGTCTAGTCGTACGGAAGGAAGTTCAATCGCATGTAGAGTACCCATTCGCATGATAGCCCAATCGCATGGCCCAGTCGCATGGAGGACATGCGACTGGTGGTAGTTCAGTCGCCCGGACAGGGCTGATGTGAGTGAATGTAGAAGTGTATGTATGATGTATGTATGTTATATTATGTATGTATGTTAGTATGATGTTGCCATGATAAATGGTGAATACTGATGATATGTAAGTATGTATGTTCCTTATGTATATGTGTTTTATCTTAATAACTTTACGTGTATGAATGACGAAAGAAACGAATGTATTAAGAACGTAAAGTGAAAGATAATGAAAGAAGGAACATGATGAATGAATGCATGCATTAATGAAAGAAATTAAGAAAGGCTTGCAAGCAAAAAGGAGGATGCACACCCCTGGCAGGTGTTGCTCGACGGTGTACGGTTAGCTACCCCGAGGATTTACATATTGTCAATCATTGAGATTGACAATGAGGTGAGCAACTTCGTGTTGTAAGAGACTCGGTTAGCAGGCAATCATAAGATTGTCACTGAGGTGAGCATCGGCGCACCATGCAAGAGACTCGGCTAACGTATGTTAGTAGTGAAGTGAAAGATAATTGTGCATGTGCTTACCCCAGGTGACTGGATCACTTTGTGCACACGTTCGTGCTAACCACCACAGGTCCAGCACCAGTAGTATGTATGATGAAAGTGGGTTAAATTGTACATGTCACCGATTGTAATGAACGTTCGAACGAAAGTAATGAAAGTATGAATGAATGTAATGAATGTTCGAACGTAAGTATTGAATGTAAGAATGAAAGTAAGTACGTACAAAAGTACGTGAAGTATGTATGTATGAAAGTAACGAGAGAATGATGAAGTGTACACGAATGAAAGTAAGTACTGAATGATGATATAATAATAATAATATTATCTACGTGTACGTATGATGTGTGAACACATGTATGAAAGCAGTTTATGAGACTGAAAGTATGTTTTATTATAAAACTAGAACTCACTCAGCAACGCTGACTTTTATGTTTTTCCAGTTCGCAGGTAGTGTTGCTGAGGATGGCACGAGGCGGCTACTCAGCTCTTTGGGAGGCATTCTCCAGTTGATAATG
This sequence comes from Flaveria linearis, assembly GCA_024085815.1. Lineage (NCBI taxonomy): Eukaryota > Viridiplantae > Streptophyta > Magnoliopsida > Asterales > Asteraceae > Flaveria > Flaveria linearis. The sequence continues at coordinate 23,062 of JABSNV010001371.1, read as the reverse complement.
CTGCAACGTCATGGGTTTGCGGGTCCATATATTCGCAACACATCACGTTGCATGTCATTATGAGATTTCTTGAGGATCTGAATAAACGAGATTCTCAAGAAGATCTCCTTTAGATTTTGATAGTTCGCCACGCATTGGAAGCGTGCGCGTAGCACCTGCAACGAAATATGTTGCATGAGAGTGTCAGAGTATTCCGTCCGGGTTCCGATGTACGAATTACCTAAGGAATATTCTTTAGTATAAAAATATAATTTTTATGTTTTTGACTTTAATATCTCCTCTAGAGGTCGCTGTATGATCCTATGAGGAGAGACAAAGTAGGGAAAGCTGCATTTTGTAATCGAGTCATGATGTAATGACTTTTATGATGATGAGAATGTATATCTTTTACTCATTTCCGCTGCGTTGTTTTATGATTATATACATTATGTACGTCATATGTGCGATGAAGAACCAACAGTAAGGTGCCGGTGAGCGGGGCCTTACAAGTTGGTATCAGAGCAAAAGTTTAAGTAAAATGGGTAAATTTTTATAATAAACCTAAACTTAAACTGAGAATGGGACAGGGAGAATGAGAATGCCATCTGAGTAGTCGCGTGCCATCAGGTATTTTCTTCTTAAAGATTAACTGGTATTATGTGCGCTTGTTATGTGAATGATGTGTACTGTTAGACTGAGATACTAATATCAGGATAGGTGATGCTCGGTTACGAAGAGTAGAGTAAGTGGCTAATCACAATTGGCCACTGTAATTAGGACTTACTGTACTTAACATAAACTGAGCTATTTCCTTGAATGACCGTGTTGGTGTTTTAATCTTTCAGTGTGATAGAAGATGGTCGGTGATAGATCATCTGATGCTTCCGTGATGGTGAACGTGGTGACGAGCCGCGTATCACGCGAGGAAGATCTAGGAAAGAGAAAGTAGTTCGTGAGGAGAACGAGATTCCTCACCAGGAAGAGACGGACAAAGCGCCAAGTTGAGAGCCTCGGTAAAAGAGGCAGTTATTGAGGAAGTACACCAGGTTATGCAGACGATATTACCGACTGTAATGACCGAAGCGATAAAGGCAGTACGAGAGGAGGATAGACGAGGAGGAGACGGTCCTCCGGTAGACAGCAACAGACAGGCGTCAACGGTATTGTCTGATGACGAAGAGGAAGGGAGGAAGAGCAGATTAGGGGGACACCCGGGGTTGTGATTACGGGAAATTTATGAGATGCAAGCCTCCGACTTTCGATGGATCGGTACGCTGCTGATGCTCACCAATGGGTGAGGGAGATGGAGGCGGTCCTTGATATCAGTGACTGCCAGGAGGATAAGAAGTAAAGTTTGCTACCCACTCGTTTACGGGGACGGCATTGTGCTGGTGGGACAATATTGTCCAGCCGAGGGTAGCAGAGCTATTGGGAAGATGAAGTGGTCAGAGTTGAAGAGAAGGTGATCGAGGAGTTTAGTCCTCGTCGAGAAATGGACAGAGTTGAGAGAGAGTTCCTGCACTGGTGGCAGGGGGAACGATGACCCACCAACAATACACGACCCAAGTTCCACGACATGGCACGGTTGGTGCCAGAGCAAGTGACGCCGGTGGTCTCGCAAGATTAACCGGTATATTCAGGGGTTGCCAGCTGAAATTCTTGCATTTGATTTCCGCCCGACCCAGTACTTTCAGGTCGGCGGTGGATTTAGCTGGGAGGCTGTACGATGAACGAGCTGCGATGGTGAAATCTGAGGGCAGTAAGAAAGGAAGTGATGAGAGGAAATGCAGGGAAAGAGGTTTGGTCGGGGTGATATTCGACAAGTAGTAAGAAGGCACGGGTTGATGAACGCCTGTGGTCGTGACAAGTGCAGGATCGAGAAAGTGTGGGAATGTGGGCGAGAGCACGTGGTGAGTGCAGATGGGGCTGAATGTATGTTTCAAGTGTGGAAATTCCGACATATGGCCAAAGAGTGTAAGCGATGAGGTGCTATAACTGTGGGGAAAGTGGTCATATGAATAAAGACTGCAAGAAGCCGAGATCTGAGGGTTCCGGCGTGAGAATACAGGGGGTGAAGGGTCGAAAGCGAGCGCCAGGGCATTTACGATGACGCATGGAAGAGGCGAGGACGGACCCCGATAGTGTCCGTACGTTTCTGTGAACCAAACTTTAGCCTCTGTGTTATTTGATTCGGGTGCCAGTAGGAGTTTTATTTCTGCTGCATTTTGTGCCAAATTGCCCGTTATAGTAGACGTGTGATGTACCGTTTGATGTAGAGACTGCTATAGGTAAGACCACCAGGATTTCGAGGTAATTGAGGGGTTGCAATGTAGAACTGGAGGGTCACAAATTCCCAGTTAAACCCTTTGCAATGACGTTAGGTGGTTTCGATTTGGTGCTTGGAATGGATTGGTTGGCAGATTTCGAGGCGACATTGTGTGTCGCAAGAAGATGATCAGTTTGACAGCGCCTGACGGTAGTCCAGTGCCAGTTTTATGGGATCGGGTTACTACGTTCCGAAAGTGATCTCAATGGCAGTGGCGGGGAAATGTATGAGGCGTGGATGTAACGCCTATTTATGTTATGTGAGAGATGTAGAAGCCAGCACCACAACTGTCTGATGTTCCGTTGTGTGCGATTTCCCCACGTGTTCCCGGAAGACTTATCGGGATTGCCACCTGACAGAGAGACGAGTTCCAGATTGATTTAGTACCAGCGCCAACCTGTTGCCAAGGCACCATACCGATTGGCCCCGACAGAGATGAAAGTTGATGGAGCATTACAAGAGCTACTGGATAAGGGATTTATTAGACCGAGTATCTCACCTTGGGGTGCTCCGGTCCTGTTTGTAAAGAAGAAGGACGGTAGTATGAGGAGGTGCATCGACTACCGCGAGCTGAATAAGCTGACAGTAAAGAACAGATACCCCTTGCCGAGGATCGAGGACTTGTTTGATCAACTTCAGGGTGCTAGTTGGTTTTCACGTATAGATCTTCGATCAGGCTACCATCAACTGAAGGTGAAGGAGCAAGATATCCCTAAAACAGCTTTTCGTACGCGCTACGGTCATTATGAGTTCCTCGTTATGTCATTTGGTTTGACCAACGCGCCAGCTGCTTTTTATGGACCTGATGAATAGGTGTGCCGGCCGATGTTGGTAAATCAGTGATTGTATTCATTGATGACATCCTGATTTATTCAAGAGTGAGACTGAGCATGCCGGTCACATTCGCGAAGTTCTGGGACGTTTGAGAAGGGAGAAGTTGTATGCTAAATTCTCCAAGTGCGCATTCTGGTTGCGTGAAGTTCAATTCTTGGGTCACGTGGTAAATCCGGATGGGATTACGGTCGATCCGGCGAAAGTGGAAGCATGATGCAATGGAAGTCTCCGAAGACCCGTCCGAGATCCGTTTTTTCTTGGGTTTGGCGGTTTACTACGACGAAGTTCATTCAAGACTTTTCCAAAATTGCCTCTCCATTGACCAAGTTGACCCGGAGGATGTGAAATTTGTGTGGGGTCAAGCTCAGGAGAAGGCGTTTGAAGAACTGAAGACAGATTGACCCAAGCTCCAGTATTGGCATTACCCGAAGGGAGTGAAGATTTGGTGTTTATTCTGATGCCTCCTACTCGGGGTTGGGGGTGTATTAATGCAGAGAGGAAAGGTGATAGCCTATGCATCCCGACAGCTGAAAGTTCATCAGGTTAATTACCCTACTCATGACTTGGAGCTCGCAGCTGTGGTTTTCGCGTTGAAGATCTGGCGGCACACTACTTGTATGGGACGAGTGCACCATCTTCACGGACCACAAAAGCTTGAAGTACTTCTTCGAGCAAAAGTCTGAATATGAGGCAACGGCGATGGTTGGAACTTATAAAGGATTACGATTGTGAATCCATTACCATCCGGCAAAGCCAACGTGGTGGCGGATGCCCTTAGCCGAAGGAGAGGCCTGAGCCAATACGAGTGAAGGCGTACCACTAATCATGACCTCCGACGTAATGAAGCAGGTCAAAGAGTCCCAGATGAGGCTTTGAAAGAGAACATCTTAACTCTGAAGAATGAGAGGTCTGGTCGCGAGTTGGGTGAGAACGCAACGGGTGTTAGAACTCGTTTTGGGCGTATGTGGATTCCTCGTCTAGGATCTGCGAATGAAGATTCTGGATGAGCTCATAAGTCTCGATACTCCATTCATCCCGGTGCCACCAAGATGTACCAAGATATGAAGAAAGATTATTGGTGGGCCGGGGATGAAACGCGATTGGTGGAGTATGTGAGTAAATGCCTCACGTGTTTGCATGAAGGCGGAGCACAGAAGCCCGTATGGAAAGATTCAACCTTTGGACATCCCGGAGTGAGTGGAACACATCACCAGGTTTTCATCACAAAGCTGCCACGTACCCCTAAAGGGTATGATACGCTCTGGGTGATTGTGGATCGATTGACGAAGAGTGCCCACTTCTTACCGATGCGGGAGACATATTCGTCGAGAAGTTGGCTGATCTTTTCATCAAAGAGATTGTGACTCGTCACGGTGTCCGGTGTCGATTGTATCTGATCGCGACACACGTTTTACATCCAAATTTTGAAGAAATTCCACGATGCTATGGGGACGAGATTGCATATTAGCACGGCTTATCACCCTCAAACTGATGGTCAGTCGGAAAGGACCATTCAACCTTGGAAGATATGCTTCGGGCATGTTTTATGACTTCGGTGGAATTGGGAATGCCATCTACCGTTAGCTGAGTTCTCATCAACAACAGTTATCATGCCAGTATCGCATGCCCCCTATGAGATGCTATACGGTAGGAGATGCAGGACACCCCGTCTGTTGGGTGAGATTTGGTCAGAAAATTGGGAGCGTCGAAGTGGTAGAGGCTATGACTGAGAAGCTCGAAAGAATTAAAACCTATATGCAGGCGGCCAAAGACCGACAAAAGTCGTATGCCGATAAACGACGCAGGCCGATTGAGTTTCCAAGTGGGAGACTCGGGTTATGCTAAAGGTCTCACCTTGGAAGGGGGATCATTCGATTCCGGAAGCGAGGTAAGCTGAGTCCGCGATATATAGGCCCTTTCCGAATCATTGCTCGAGTAGGAGAGGTGGCCTATAGGTTAGATTTGCCAGATGAACTAAGTGGAATCCACCCGACTTTCCACGTATCTCATTTGAGGAAGTGTCTAGCGGACGAAGACATGGTCGTTCCACTGGATGATATCGAGGTAGACGAAAAGCTCAATTATGTAGAGCAACCAGTGGCGATCATAGATCGAAAAGAGAAGAGGTTGAGAAATAAGTGGTTCCCTTGTGCGTGTACAGTGGCGACACAGGAAGGGATCCGAGTCGACGTGGGAAACAGAAGAAGAAATGAGGCAGCATTACCCACGATTATTCGAAGAGTAACAGGTTTCGGGGACGAAACCTAAAATAAGGGGGTGGACTTGTAACACCCGGAAGTTTGACCTTTGGTAGGCTATGCGACTGAGCCTCAGTCGCCTGTGATTTATGCGACTGGAGGTCATCCGCATGGCTATCGGCCTTCGTCGATTGAAGCTCAGCCGCACGATTGGAGTTCAACCGCCCGAATGGAGTATGAGCCGCATGGAACATGTGCGATTGAGGTCCAATCGCACAGTGTTGATGCGACTGAAGGTCCAGTCGCCCCTGGACCAGATGCGACTGAGATGTGGGTATAAAAGGGGAGCAGCTCCATTCTCCTCCCCATTTTCAGTCGGGGAGAGAGGTGAGCGACAGAGACAGAAGAGAAGAGAGGGAAAGTGCTGCCCGAGTTCAAGATCGATCGTGAAGCTAGCCAAATCGAAGCTCATCAACTCCTACCTGACAATGTGAGTTCTAGGACCCCTCATTTACATGTTTTCTAACGATTTTGGGGCTGGAAACACATTAAACCCTAGTTTTGAAATAGTGAAAGTTTGACCCATTTGGGTAAATCTTGAGTAATGTGTTTATGGTATGAATTAGGACTAGTATATGCTTGTATGAGGTCCTAGTAGGAATCCCTAAGGCTTGGAAGGTTGAATTGGGCTGAAAATGGGTGTATGGTGACCGTGGGGACGGTGTTTTCGCGACTGCTGTTCATGAAGAACTCCAGTCGCTGCCCAGTTAGGGTTATGCGACTGAAGGGCCATTCGGCCGCATGATGAAAGTTGATGTCCATCGCCCGACTGAGGTTCAGACGCCCCGATGAGCCTCAATCGCACTATAGTTGATGCGACTGAGAGTTTCGGTCGCATGAGTTCAATCGCAGAGTAGTTGAGTCGTACGGTTAAGAGTTAGTCGCATATAGCCCAGTCGCATAGTGTCTAGTCGTACGGAAGGAAGTTCAATCGCATGTATGAGTACCCATTCGCATGATAGCCCAATCGCATGGCCCAGTCGCATGGAGGACATGCGACTGGTGGTAGTTCAGTCGCCCGGACAGGGCTGATGTGAGTGAATGTAGAAGTGTATGTATGTGTATGTATGTTGTATGATGTATGTATGTTAGTATGATGTTGCCATGATAAATGGTGAATACTGATGATATAAGTATGTATGTTCCTTATGTATATGTGTTTTATCTTTAATAACTTTACGTGTATGAATGAACGAAAGAAACGAATGTATTAGAACGTAAAGTGAAAGATAATGAAAGAAGAACATGATGAATGAATGCATGCATTAATGAAAGAAAGTAAGAAGGCTTGCAAGCAAAAATGAGGAGGTGCACACCCCTGGCAGGTGTTAGGTCAACGGTGTACGGGTTAGCTACCCCGAAGGATGTACATCGGGTCAATCATTGAGATTGACAATGAGGTGAGCAACTTCGTGTTGCAAGAGACTCGGTTAGCAGGCAATCATAAGATTGTCACTGAGGTGAGCAGTCGCGCACTGCAAGACTCGGCTAACGTATGTTAGTAGTGAAGTGAAAGATAAGTGGTGCATGTGCTTACCCCAGGTGACTGGATCAGCTTTGTGCACAACGTTCGTGGCTAACCACCACAGGTCCAGCACCAGTAGTATGTATGATGAAAGTGGGGTATTGTACATGTCACCGATTGTAATGAACGTTCGAACGAAAGTAATGAAGTATGAATGAATGTAATGAATGTTCGAACGTAAGTATTGAATATAAGAATGAAAGTAAAGTACGTACAAAGTACGTGAAGTATGTATGTATGAAAGTAAAGAGAATGATGAAGTGTACACAATGAAAGTAAGTACTGAATGATGAGATAATAATAATATATTATCTACGTGTACGTATGATGTGTGAACACATGTATGAAAGAGCAGTTTATGAGAATGAAAGTATGTTTTATTATAAAACTAGAACTCACTCAGCAACGCTGACTTTTATGTGTTTTCCAGTTCGCAGGTAGTGTTGCTGAGGATGGCACGAGGCGCTACTCAGCTCTTTTGGGAGGGCATTCTCCAGTTGATAATGCTGCAACGTCATGGGTTGCGGGTCCATATATTCGCAACACATCACGTTGCATGTCATTATGAGATTTCTTGAGGATCTGAATAAACGAGATTACTCAAGAAATCTCCTTTAGATTTTGATAAGTTCGCCACGCATTGGAAGCGTGCGCGTAGCACATGCAACGAATATGTTGCATGAGAGTGTCAGAGTATTCCGTCAGGGTTCCGATGTACGGAATTACCTAAGGAATATTCTTTAGTATAAAATATAATTTTTATGTTTTGAACTTAATATCTCCTCTAGAGGTCGCTGTATGATCCTATGAGGAGAGAACAAGTAGGGAAAGCTGCATTTTGTAATCGAGTCAATGATGTAATGACTTTTATGAATGAGAATGTATATATTTTATCATTTCCGCTGCGTTGTTTATGATTATATACATTATGTACGTCATGTGCGATGAAGAACCAACAGTAAGGTGCCCGGTGAGCGGGGCCTTACAATAAGGTTTTATCAATGGTGCCTCTAGTGATTTATTCTCTAGAAAAAGGTTGAGAGTGTCTCATACCAGGCTCTAGGTGCTTGCTTCAGCCCATAAAGAGCCTTATCAAGCTTGTACACCCAATCAGGATGTTATTGTCCTCAAAGCCTGGTGGTTGACACACATAAACCTCTTCTTTTATTTTCCCATATAGGAAGGCACTTTTGACATCCATTTGATAAACCTTAAGACTGTGAAAAGCAGCATAAGCTAAGAAGAGTCTGATTGCTTCCAGTCTGGACACAGGTGCAAAGGTCTCATCATAATCGATGCCTTCTCCTGTGCGAATCCTTGAACAACCAGTCTTGCCTTGTTCTTGACAATTTGGCCCTTCTCATCTGTTTTGTTCCTAAATACCCACTTGGTGCCTATAGCACACTTATCTTTGGGTAATGGAACAAGCTCCCACACTTGTTGTTTCTTGAATTGAAGAAGCTCAAGCTGTATAGCTTCCCCACCCATCCATTGTCTCTTAAAGCAATATGATAGTTCTTTGGCTCTTGCTGACTGATGAAGAGAGCATAGAAGCAGAAGTTAGACAATTGATTCCTGGTTGAAACTCCAGCATGGATATCACCAATGATCTGTGATGTGGGGTGATTCTTGAGCTCTTGATAAACTATGATATCTGTGCAAGTGTTTGTAGACCCATCAGCAGCAACAGATGGTGATGGAGATTCCTAAAACCATGTAGAGGATGGCAGCTCAAACGAAGTAGAGCAGGCAGAAATCTCATCAGTATTTGTAGTGGATGGAGCTGCTGAGGCTACAGGAACATCAGGTTCAGTGAACTAGGCAGGTTGTCACTGATCCTGAAGAGGTGAGTACTGACTATATCATCATCAGTACCACCAGGTGGAGATCTGTTGACAGGCTCAACAGATGGAGGTTGATAAGGAACATATTGTAGTATGTCCAGATCAAACAACTCCACAGGGTTTTGTGGAATCTTGTCCTTTGGAGATTCATTGAACTTAACATGCAGAGTTTCTTCAACCCCCTTGGTTCTACAGTTGAAGACTCTGTATGCTTTGCAAGTTGATGAATAACCAACAAAGTACCCTGCATCCACCTTACTAGCAAACTTATGGAGTGGGTTGCTAGTGTTGAGAATAAAACATGGACACCCAAAGCTCTAAAGAATGAAATAAGAGGGCCAAGTGATGAAGAACTTCATAAGGTGTCTTCATCAACCTCTTATTTACTAAAGCTCTATTTTGTACATAGCAAGCTGTATTGACAGCTTCAGCCCAAAAAGTCAGTGGCAACCCAGAGTCAGCCAACATTGACCTTGCTGCTTCAATGAGGGTCCTGTTCTTTCTCTCCACCACTCCATTCTGCTCAGGAGTTCTAGGAATGCTAAACTGCCTTCTAATTCCCTTGGACAGGTAGAAGTCATCAAGTGTGTGGTTTCTAAATTCTGTTCCATTGTCACTCCTCACACACTTGACCTGTAGGGAATACTGCTTTTCTACTTGTAACACAAAGTTCATTATTGTCTTTGCTGCTTCATCCTTGGAGTGCAAGAAGAAAGTCCATACAAACCTGGAGTAATCATCCACAATTACCAGGCAGTATTTCTTCTTTGCCATGCTCATTACTCTGACAGGACCAAAGAGATCCATGTGCAGAAGTTGTAAGCAAGCAGTGGACTTTGGTTCTTCTATTGAAGGGAATGAAACTTTGTGTTGTTTTCCTTTCAAGCAAGCAATGCAGTCATCTTCACACTTGAACTCCTTCAGAGGCAATCCTCTTACTAAACCATGGCTTATAAGCTGATTCATGTTCTTGAAATTAACATGACCCAGCCTTCTATGCCATAGTGTAGACTCTTGAGGAGATGCCTTGGAGAATAGGCAAGGATGGCCTTTTAGATCCATCTTTTTGAAAGATCTAAGGCATACACTCTTCCTGTCTGTCCTGTTGGCCTTCAGGAAGTGTGTTCATCCAATGCCTTGTCAATCAAACTCAGAACTTTGGATGACAGAATCCGACAGTTCTGGCTTGTGAAAAGGGCAACATGGCCTTTGTCACACATTTGACTGACACTCAAGAGGTTGTACTTGAGATTCTCCACATGGTTAACATCATCAAACCTTATTTCCCCATTGGAAACAAAGCCTTTTCCGACGATGTAACCCTTTGCATCATTGCCAAAAGAAACAAATCCCTTCTTTCCTTAAGAGTAGTCATTAAGAAGGGAGCTGCTTCCTGTCATGTGCATGGATCCTCCACTGTCTACATACCAGATGCTTCTATGGCATGTTGAAGAACCCTGCAAACACAGCCATGTGTTAGTTAGTCTTGGAGACCCAAACCTGCTTGGTTTTGGGTCTGTTCTCAGCTACAGGTGCAGCACTAACAGGTGTGTTTTGTGTGACAGCTTGAGGTGAAAAAGATGGTACAGAAGAGGAACCCTTTGGCTTGGGCTTCCTTTTCTGTGGTTTCAACACAGGTGCATCTAAGTGGTTGACTCTTCCCACTAGCTGCTGAACCATCATCACCAACTGTGTCTGATTCTGTGATAAAGCTTTCAGCTCTTCAGACACATTGGAGTTTGCTGATGATGAGTTCCTATGATGTACCATCTTTTTCTGAGCAACCTCAGCTGTTGCCTGAGTTATCCCTACCTTCTTTTTAGATTTAGCTTTGGGCTTAGGGATTTCAGGCTTGGATGTTGCTAATACAAACTTGGTTTCAAACTCATTCTTCATTTTATTGATGCTCTCAGTAATTTTCTCCTTCTGTTTGAGTTTGGAACCCTTTTGTACCAGCAATCATCAGTAAGATGATTGAACAAGCCACATATCTCACATGGCTTTTCTTCATCTTATGCTGATCATCACTGAAGAGGATTTAACTGCTAAGACTTGTTCTTTAGCTGTTTGTCATCAGTACTAGCAGTTTTCTTCCTAGTGCCTGCTTTCCTGGTATCCTCTCTAGCTGTCTTCAAACCTTTCCTACTGTTAGTTTTCTTCTCTTTAGTGCTAACAGTATTTGAGGTTTGAACTTCAGATGTTGTCACTTGCTCTCTAGTACCTTCAGTACTTCTAGTGACAACACCTGAGTTGATCAGCCTTTTGGTCATGTGACAGTCTCTCTCTGATGATGCTGATTCAGAGGATAGTAAGTCACATGATGAGAAGGATTGGTTATTGCTCTCCCATCAGATTCAACTTCTGCTCTTGAAATAAAATCTGTGGGAGGAGCAGTGTGATTATAACCAATGCCAAACTTCACATTGGAAGCTGATTGCTTGCTAAGAAGCATTTCAAAACCCTTGCATGATTGCACCCATCGATCACACTCAACTTGGGTGGTTGCAAGAGTTTCCTTGAGGTCTTTGTACTTCTCTAGAAGTACTCTTCCTAGCTTTATCATCTTTGATTTGGCATTTAAGCTTGTAAATCTCATCATTTTTATCTTTTAGAACAACCTCAAAATCAGCTTTCTTTGGAAATAGTGTGCTCAAGCTCAAGATTTTATCTATTAAAGCTACATTTGCTTCTCTAATAGAAGCAAATGCTGCTAGCATGACTCTGAACAAAGCTTGGCTTTTGCCTCAGTGGATACTGATGTTCAGAAAGTAATTTAGTACAAACGACTTAAATTAACCCTATTCTAGACACTAAGTAATACTCTAGACTTACTAAATGACACTAAACTACTAACCGGCAAGTGTACCGGTCGACTCTAGTATAGTTAAAGTAAGTCCGGATATCGAATCCACAAGACTCTAATGTATTGCAATAATTAACTCGATCTAGTCTAAAAAAGACACGGACTGTTTGTTTTGTTCTTGAAAAAGGGGGGTTGTCTAACAATTCCTACAAAAGACAAGTAATTGAAAACTAGAAATAACTAAAGGCACGAATTAAGAACAACTTAACTTGGATGATAGAAAGGCACTACCTAGATTGGAATCCTGATTTTGTTTAGAGATGATTGGTTTGGGAAATTATAAACTTTGGGGAACCGGGATCTTAAAGTTCTCACCTTTTGGGACGCCTAAAGCCTCCTAATCACTCTCAAGAGTACTAAAGTGACATCCTAAGATTAGTGTAACTACCGGTTGTTAGACTCACTCTCACGAGATGTCTAATGGGTCTATGAAAGTACCTATGTGATTCACTCCTTCACGGGATCTAAATCAAGGTAAGTTGAACTCTATTAATTGAACTTGCTAGACATTAGTCAAAAAGGCCACTCCCTCACAGAAGCTCCTGCCTTGCAGCTTAATGACTTAGATCTACCAATAAACTCGCACCTCACAGATTATGAGATTAGCAAAACACTTGAATTAGTAAGATTACCGATTAATTGCTTTTAAAGTCTATTGTACCTTCAACATTAAAGATCCTAAATTTATTATGTGACATAGTCAATCACCAAAACTCAAGACCTAACACAACTCTATTACGTGATAAAGACCGTCACCAAGAGTTATGTAAAGCAAATAAACAACAACCAAACCCATTCAAATACTCATATGCATTCAATTAAAGAGCCAACTATTCTTACAATTCAAAGACTACCAAGGTTTTCATAAGAATCCCATAAAAAATCATAACTTTAACAATCAATCATCCAATCTAGGTAGTAACAAAGTGTCTAGCCGCTCATAATTGCAGTTTCAATCAAAAGTAAAGTTGAAACAATGAAACGAAACATCTAAGACGAAAAGAGAATGAAAATAAAGACACCCGAACGTCACAAGGTCGACCCGAATGCTTCCTTGCCTTCAATCTTCGAACGGATGCTCCGAATGCTTCAAAATGACTCGATTTGTCCTCTCCCAATCGTCCAAGATCTGCCTCTTTCGTAATTAGGGTTCTTCCCTTCTTCAAGAGGGCTTAAGTAGGTTAAATACGACCTTCTGCAGATACGGGCCTCTCGCGGGGCGCGAGAGGCTTTACAAATCCGGTCGCCACCCGCCACCTTGTTAAAGCAAATATCAACACTTCTCGCACACTCTCTCGCGGGCCGCGAGAGGATCTGGCAAACGGGTCGCGCCCCGCCAGCTGCTCCTAGATTCAGACTTTGACTTCCTTTCAGCTTGTGATCTCGCGTATCGATTCGGGACTCGTTTCTTCTTGTATTTCCGTTTATTTAGGCTCTTTTTAACCCACAAGGCCTGCAAAATAAAATAAAACAAAAGTTTATCTATTCTAAAGGAAAACGACGCTAAACAAATAAAAACTAAACAAAATATGCATGAATAACCGATGTATTTTGCAATACATCAAATATCCCCACACTTATCCTTTTTTCGTCCTCGAAAAATAGCTAATTTGCAATGGAATCATAACCGGAAGGCAAGTTCTCTATAAAGTCAAACATCAAACAATATAGATAAATAAACACATAAAGGATGTGACTACGATTGCCGGTATTGTAATCCACCTAAACCCAACCACCGACTCATCAAAACCCCCTTCGTGTAAAGTTTTATGTTCAAGTTCGTTGATTTTAAAATCTATGGGTCTCACACTTGGACGCACACGACTCAACCTAGTCCCACCTCAAGCTTATAAGGTACAGGGACTGCCCTACCATTTTCTGTACACACCCCTCCAGGTTTAAATACCAACCTGGAACGAATAATGGATTCTCATGAGCAATCTATTTTATTAGATTTTCACATCTCGTCCTAGAGGCTGTTATCCGCTGAGTCACTATCCCAATGAACAACAACATAGACCCGAAAATGCTTTTGTTATTTTATTTTATTTTATTTTTATTTTATTTTTTTTTTTTTTTTTTTTTTATATATATATATATATTTTTTATAAGACTCCACCTAGAGGGCTGTTTCCCACTGAGTCACCATCCCCTTGAGCAACACCATAGGCTTTGTCATTTTTTTTTTTTTTTTTTTTCGTGTTGCTTTCATGTTTCACCAATTGCACAATCCTAGGGTGGACTTTCAATGGCCCTTTTTCACTATATTAGCAGTTTTCAGCCTTACCGTATACTCCCAAGATGATAACCCACGAGATTTCTAAGTGTTTCTTAAGGTGTCATTAATTAAACACTTAGGGGATTTTTCAAAGCCGGTTGGGCCTACCAACACATCCTAATCACATATCACTTTTTTTTTTTTTTTTTTTTAGAAAACAAGATTGTTTTAACTTTTTAGAGATCACGAAATCCGGTAATTATATCATCTTCCATTTAGATGCAAAAAGCTTCTTTCAAGAAACAATATATTTACCAAAACTTTTTTTTTTTTTTTAATTTTTTTTTTATTTTTTTTTTTTTATTTTTTATTTTTTTATTTTTTTTTTTAAAACTACTAAACTAAAACCAAAGCAACAACTATGACTCATATTTCCCATCCCCACACTGAATCTTGCATCGTCCTCAATGCAAAGATGGAAAACAGAAACTGACAAACTACCTACTGAAGATAAAGAAAACTAAATCTTGTAAATAATTTATGAATGCAAGTGGAAACGACTTAGCTGAATATGTGAGACTGTCAGTGTGCCAGTCAATTCCACATGTGCTCTCTACTCCAAACTGCTCAGCAAAACTGGTATCATCAAACAGCTAATACCAACAAGGATAATAAACGATAAGAGTGTAACAGGTCAAAGTTCAACCACAAAACCAAACAACCAACCCAAATCCCAACCAACCATAGTTTAAAGTACAGACCATTAGGAAAGGATAAAAACAGCATAAAAGATAAAAAAAATACTAAGATGTGAAGTAAACTTAAGCTGCATCCACACGCTCTGTCTCTTCACTCCTCATCTTCCTCTTCATCCTCTTCGTCTTCACCAAGAATTGGGAACTCTGGCTCCATGTCTGCATAGCCACCGTGACCTGATCCTGAGGCCTCCCGATGCGAACTACCCTGACCAGTCGGATTATAAAATCCGGGCATCGGAAACTGACTCAAGATGGCAGCAGGCTGAAAGAAATCTGGGACAGGTATGTTCATCTGTCCCATCATATGTCGAATCGCATTATCCTGCATATCCTGCCTACGATCCTGGCGAACAAAGCCCGCATCCATCCTGGCAAACCCAAGATCCATCTGAGCGAACCCAGTGTCCATCCGCTCATAAAGAGTCTCTAGTGTGATCTGATCGGGTGGTGGCTGTCTAGTAGGGTATTGAGGTGCCGGCCTATACTGGCGGGTCCTCTGTGGAACCTGATATCGTGGAGGTATAGAGCTCTGCATAGCTGCCTCTGCTGGTGTACCTGCCGGAGGTGGAATCTGTGGACCCTCACTAATACTCGCCCATGTTGGCGGGTCGGAATATGTCAGAATACCCGAAGCCTGCAAATCAGAAACTCTCATAACACATGGCGCAGGACCCTGCCTCATCCGCTCAGCCGGGTACCTGTCAAACACCCCTAAACTCTCGGCTAACCATGTCACATAAGGACCACAGTAGATCCTTGCCCCCCTACCGCCTCTCCATGGTCTCCTCATTGACAATGCAAAAATAGTCGCCAGGTTGGCGTTTCTTCCCTCTACCATACACATCAAACAAAATAAACTGATCTGGTTTACCTTGTTATCGCCCTGACCTCTACCCACAAGAGTGGCTGCGAGTATTTTGTGAATAAATCGAAGGATCGGATCAGTGATATCGCTTGCCACCATGTTGTTTGAATAGGGAACCCGAGAAATAGTCCCCCAGAATCTAGCCAGTTCTCTCACCGGGACAGCATGTGGGTGGGGTTTCTTGTATACTCCCTGCAGACTGGTCCTGAACTCATCAGTTTCAACTTCTTCTTGAGTATAGAATTGTAGGGCTACTGCAAACTGAGGTATGGTCATCTCGTAAGATTTCCTGCCCAGGGCGAAGAAAACTGCCTCCTTCTCATCGAATTTCCCCTGTTTGAATTCAAAAGTGGAGTGAAACTCCAAGGTGATCTCCTTATACTGCCTTGCATCGCAGTCTAATACCCTTCTGAACCTCGGTCCTAACAGCTGCTCAATCCTTGCCCTTGCCCCTAGGCGATCCATCAAATCCCAGTCAATTTTTCTAAACGGCAATAGGTCCACCATAATTAAACTGCCCAGCCTTTGGTATTCACCCGAGTCGTCCTCAAACTGTAATAATGGGCTATCCCTAATCCTAGTGCTCTGGCCATGCGGGATCCCTGATCCAGTATACTCTACTACCCGATAGTACTCAGGTGCCGATGTTTGTGCTGGCGCTGTTGGAGGCTCTTGAGGACGAGCTGGTGGTTCTCTTCTCCTACTCCTCTTACTGGACGATCCTGCACCTGACATCTGCAAAACAGTTCAAGATAGACAAAGAAAAACCAACATAGCAGAAAAGTTAGCGAGGGTTATGCGAGCACCAAAAAAAATTTTTAATTTTTTTTTTCTATTTTTTTTTTTTTTAAAACGACAGCCATATAGCATTTCATTCGTGGCTGAATCTGACAACAAAGTTGAGTAAACAAATCCATGACACTAAAAACAAATTACCGTTTACAAAAGTGTGAGTTCTAAACAATCTCGCCCGAATGGAGATTGAGTACGGGCGAGGCATTTTATACTCGTACGTGCACAAAATCTAAATAAAGCCATGACACCAAAAACAAATCTAACACTAAACGAATGAAACTAGCTAGACACAATGTACACTACCTGCTCCCGGTACTTTAATTGACCTCAATTAAATCCGAAGTGCCCAGAACAAACCTATATCCTCACATTCAATATTTATTTTCATCAACCCAAACCAGCCAAATACAACCGTGAAACAGAACAAACCTAAAACCAAGCAGGTAATCAATCAAACCAGAACAAACCTATAAGCAAGAAAATACAAACCAGAACAAACCGCGAATAATGAAGCAAATAAACAAGCAAATACAAACAGAACAAACCTATAACCAAGCAAATAATCAATCAAACCAGCACAAACCTATAACCAAGCAAAACACAACCGCGAAACAGCGTAATCATCAACCCAAACCAGCCACCCGCAACCTGCATTATCGTTATCTAACCAAACCACACCACCCGCAACCTCAAACAAACACAAATTTAAGCACTAAACGAAGCACAACTGAAAGAACAAACTTGTGGTACAGGAATGACAAGAAAGCATACCTCGGGGTGAAGTGAATGAGAAAAGTTAGCAAATCTTGTGCAAGAACTTTAAATTTTTGAAAACCCTCCAAGATCCGCTTTTTTTTGTGAAAGATGGAAAGTTGATGGTGGAAATTGATGGGGAATAGTTATGGTTGGGGAATGGTGATGGATTTGGGTGAGAAGAAGAAAAATGGATGAAAATGGTGGAAAAAGGGTGGGGTTTCGTCGGGTTGGGGGAGAAGAAATGAGGTGAAGATGATGGGATTTGGGGATTTAAAACTGCAAAAAAATGTACCATGGGAGACTCGCGGGTGGCGAGTCATCTTGGCGACCTGCTCGCGCCCAGCGAGTCACTTCAAGTTTATCTCGCGGGTGGCGAGGTGATTTTGTAGGTGCTTCGCGGCCAGCGACCGAGAATGGGTGGCGAGCCACTTGAGCACGCTTCTCGCTCCCCGCGAGTGGTCATTTTTCGACAGAAGGTTTTGGTGTTTTGCCTTAGAAAAATTTTTGAAAATTACCAATCTCAAAACCAAACCCAAAATTTGTCTAACACTTGAATCTACCAATAACTTCATATTCTTACCACTCTCGAGCACCCTCGATTATGAATTCCTGTAAATGACTCGAGAACACAAAATAAAGACCAACAAACTATCACAAGCTACTATTAAATACTAAAAATGAACGAAAACTAACGGAATTACCTATGGTACAAACTGTACAAAAGATGTTTCTCTTGACGCTAAACCTTGGTGGGAACATTTTCAAGAGGAATTTCCTCCACCTCGGCTGTGTCAGTCGGCCCTCCTAGGTAATGCTTAAGCCTATGACCATTCACTTTCCACGTACACCCGTCAGATTCATTCATTAGCTCCACTGTACCATACGGGAATACCTCCTTCACCACATACGGACCTGTCCATCTAGATTTCAACTTACCGGGAAACAACTTAAGACGTGAGTTGTATAAAAGAACTTTGTCCCCGGTTTTAAACTCCTTCAAACCTTTCAACTTTCTATCATGCACGGCTTTTGATTTCTCCTTAATACTCCAAGAACGCTCGTAAACCGCATCTCGTAATGCTTCCAACTCGTGAATCTGGAAGAACCTCCTCCTAGCAGCTTGGTTTAAATCTAAGTTCACTGTTTTAAGCGCCCACAGCGCTCGATGCTCTAGCTCTACCGGGAGATGGCACGCTTTGCCATAGACAACCATAAATGGAGTGGTTCCTAAAGGTGTCTTGTAGGCGGTACGAAATGCCCACAACACATCATCAAGTTTATCTGACCAATCCTTTCGGCTCTTACCTACAACCTTCTCTAGAATCCTTTTCACTCCCCTATTGGCGTTTTCAACTTGACCGCTTGTTTGTGGATGATACGCGGTTGAAATGCGGTGATTAACGCCATAACGCTCTAAAGCTCTCTCCATCACAGTATTGCAAAAATGGGTCCCTCGATCACTGATGAGGGCTTTTGGTGTACCGAAACGTGTGAACAACTTCTTCAGGAATTTCACTACCACTCGGGCATCGTTAGTAGGCAAAGCTTGAGCTTCCACCCACTTAGAAACGTAATCAATGGCCACGAGGATATACCTATTCCCTCTGGAGGAAGGAAAGGGTCCCATGAAATCGATACCCCACACATCAAAAACTTCAAGAACTTGAATCGGGTGTTGGGGCATCTCATCCTTGGATGAAATATTACCGGTTCGTTGGCAAGCATCACACTTCTTAACAAACTCTATTGCATCCGCAACCACCGAAGGCCAGTAAAAACCACAGTCAAAAACTTTCTGGGCGGTGGTGTTTGCACCATGATGACCACCCGTCAATCCCTCATGAACATGCCTAAGAATATTTAAACCCTCTTCCTTAGGTACACATCTCCTAAGAATTCGATCTCCACCTATCCTAAACAGAAAAGGATCATCCCATATGTACTTCTTCGCATCCCTAAACAACTTCCTCTTCTGTTGAGGACTCATACTCTCCATCACATAACCGTTAGCTAAATAGTTAGCTATATCACTAAACCAAGGCAAACCCTCTCTCTCGGCCGCTACAAAATCTATGGATTCATGAGGGAATCTATCTCCGATTGCCTCCTCACGAATCTCCTCTCTATCCGGATCTTCCAATCGGGAGAGGTGATCAGCAGCCACATTCTCCGCTCCCCTCTTATCCTTTATCTCTATGTCGAACTCGGAAAGCAAGAGAATCCATCGAATCAACCTAGGCTTGGCATCTTTCTTTGCGAAAAGGTATCGCAATGCCGAGTGATCCGTGAAAACAGTAGTCTTGGAAAGGACTAGGTACGAACGAAACTTGTCAAAGGCAAAGACAACTGCTAGAAGCTCTTTCTCCGTGGTGGTGTAATTCTCTTGGGCATCATTAAGAGTCTTACTAGCATAATATATGGGGTGGAAATGCTTGTCTTTCCTCTGACCAAGAACAGCCCCGACTGCATAATCAGAGGCATCACACATGAGCTCGAAAGGCAAGCTCCAGTCGGGGGAAACCAAGATAGGAGCACTAACCAACCGCGCCTTGAGAAACTCAAAAGCCTTAAGACATTCCTCATCAAAGATGAATGGAACATCTTTCTCCAAAAGACGGGTCATGGGACGAGTAATCTTTGAAAAGTCCTTAATGAAGCGCCTATAGAAACCTGCATGACCTAAGAAACTGCGAATGGACTTGACACTAGTGGGTGGTGGAAGTCTAGAAATAGTGTCAATCTTTGCCCTATCAACCTCTATACCCTCTCTCGAAACTTTGTGACCTAAGACAATTCCCTCGGTCACCATGAAGTGACATTTTTCCCAATTCAACATCAACTTAGTGTCTACACACCTTTTCATCATCTTCTCTAAATTACCTAGACAATGGTCAAAAGAATCACCATAAACTGAGAAGTCATCCATGAAGACTTCCATAGAGTTTTCCACCATGTCTTGGAAAATCGCCACCATGCACCGCTGAAAAGTAGCCGGTGCGTTACATAATCCAAAAGGCATGCGTCGGTACGCAAAAGTGCCGTAGGGACATGTAAAAGTGGTTTTCTCTTGGTCTTCCGGTGCGATTGGGATCTGAAAATACCCGGAGAAACCATCAAGAAAGCAATAAAATTGTCGCCCTGCGAGGCGTTCAAGCATCTGATCAATGAATGGGAGAGGAAAGTGATCCTTCCGGGTGGCGTCGTTAAGCTTGCGGTAGTCAATGCATACACGCCAACCAGTGATCGTACGGGAGGGGATGAGTTCATTTTTGGTATTCATAACAACTGTCATCCCCCTTTTTTTGGGGACAACCTGGGTCGGGCTCACCCAGGGGGAATCAGAAATGGGATAGATCAAACCTGCATCCATGAGTTTAAGAACCTCCTTTTTCACCACCTCTTGCATGTTGGGGTTCAACCGCCTTTGAGGTTGCACCACGGGTTTGTAATCATCTTGCATGAGTATCCGGTGGGTGCAATAGGTGGGGCTTATGCCCTGAATATCAGAAAGTCTCCAAGCAATGGCTTTTTTATGTGTTTTCAATACATCAATCAACCTAGACTTCTCTTCCTCCGTTAATTTAGATGAGATGATGATGGGCAAACTAGCATTTTCTCCTAGATAGGCATACTCTAAATGAGAGGGTAGGACCTTAAGCTCTAATGGTGGTGGTGTCTCTACTGATGATGTCTTACTCTCCTTGCTAGTCTCACTACTCTCTAATACCTCCGGAATCAAAGGAGCCTCTTCCTCAACCACATCCGGCTCCTCCTTTCTATCCTCTCTCACTAAGTCGGCACCACAAATATACTCTAAACATTGATCCACACGTGAAATGAATGAATTTATGAAGTAGACGGAGTTTGAAGGACCGCTAAAGTCATCTTGAACTCCTGGGTGGTTCATGGACTTGGCGATCTCAAAGGTAACATTCTCGTTTCCAACGCGAAGAGTGATTTTCCCGTCAAATATATCAATGATTGCCTTGGCGGTACGCAAAAATGGACGCCCTAGAATAAGAGGTACTCTATGGTCGGCTTCCATATCTACTATCACAAAATCAGCGGGGAAGACGAATTTATCAACTTTGACTAACAGATTCTCTACAATGCCTCGCGGATATTTCACGGATCGGTCTGCAAGGGATAACGTCATGCGCGTTGGGATCAGCTCTCCCAGGTCTAGTTTCTCATAAAGTGAATAAGGCATCAAATTAATACTAGCACCTGAGTCTGCCAACGCGTGACTCTGCATGTTACTACCAAAAACACACGGGATAGTGAAGATTCCCGGGTCCGACAACTTTTCTGGCATTTTGTTCAGAACTACTGCAGAGCACCCCGCTGATAAAGGAATATTTACGAGCTCTCCCAATTTGTCCTTGCTTTTCAGCAGGTCTTTCAGGAATTTAGCATATTTGGGCATATGCTGGAGAGCCTCAATGAATGGAAGATTAATCTTGAGCTGCTTGAACAGATCAAGAAAATGTCCATATTCCTTTTGGTTCTTTTGGTGTTTCAAACGCTCGGGGTATGGGACACGTGTGTGATCAATGACCGGGTAAGACCTAACCTCTACCGGTTTCTTTCCTACACTCTTCTCTACCCCAGACTCACTCTTCGGTGCGGTACTTGCTGGGCTTGGCCTAAATTGCACCCTACTAGGTGGAGTCTCTAACTCTATCTCCTCATCCATAATCTCTTCCTCTTCCTCTCCTACCACTACGGGTTTCTCTACTTCTCCACCTCTACCACTGCGTGTGGTAACAACATTAATCTGACCCTTTGGGTTTTGTTGAGTGTTACCCGGGAACTGACCCGGGGCGCGCTCATCCAACCGCCTAGCTATGTCACCTACAGAACGCTGCAGATCTAGAAATGCAGATTGTTGATTCTTAAGTAGGATGTCATGCTCTGCAAGGGTCTTTTGGGTGGTAGCATCCTTAGCAACTAACTGTGTCAACAAGTCTTTATTTCACCCAAACCGTTCCCACCATCCCCACTTGAATTAGTTCCTGAATTCCTAGGAGCAAACTGACCCTGCCCGGAATTATATTGTTGATTGGAATGAAATCCGGGGGGGTTTCCTGAAGACCTAAAGTTATTGTTGAACCTGGAACCTGAATTAAAACGAGTACCAAAGGGGTTAGTGGGTCCTTGGTTCTGACCTCCTATGAAATCCACTTGCTCCTGGTTGAGCAAGGGGCACTCTAACGTACCATGACCTCCCCGACACATCTCACACTTATCAACCTTAGCCTTAAGCTCTTTCATTTCTCTTGTCAGGTTTTCTAAAGCAGCAGCCACCTGAGTATCCAAGGTGACTTGGTGAACACCTCGTGAAGACGAGGGTTGGCTCGAGGAAGGAGTGGAATTCCTAGTAATTGACCGCTGCTCATACTCAGACTGGGCAAAACTCTCAAAAAGGTCAAGGCACTCGTCTACAGTTTTCTTTCCCATCAGGTGCCCTCCTGCAGAAGTATCAAAACGAGCTTTCGTTTCATAAGTGAGACCATTATAGAATTTCTCTACAAGGGCCCAATCAGATAAACCATGCTGGGAGCATTTGCTAAGTAGGTTTTGGAACCGCTCCCAAGCAAGATAGTAAGGCTCATCTGGCTCCATACGAAATGAGTGGATCTGGTCACGGAGCCTGGATGCTTTTGCAGGTGGGAAATACTTGTTCAGAAACCCTTGGCGAAGGGCTGCCCAAGTAGTGAAAGCTCCAGCAGGCTGCGAGTCAAGCCAAGTGGCGGCTCGTCCCGCTAGTGAGAAAGGAAACAACTGGAGAAAGATTGCATCATCATTGGCACCTTGAAGCTTGAAGGTACCACAGATGCGGGTCAGGCGGGCAATATGAGCAGGTGCATCCTCATCATCACGTCCATGGAACTGGCATGAATTGGTGATCGCAGTCATGATGTAGGATGGGATTTGCCAAGAGTTTTCATTGGCAATCTGAGGGCAAGTGATTGGAGAATTAACTCCGGTAAAACCCTGGGTGGATTGCTGGTGGATGGTCCTACGGTCTCCCATTGGTA